>VZUA01039766.1:48096-65683 GCA_013401035.1 Horornis vulcanius
ACCCTCCTGGAAAAAACAGAGATGTGGAAGAAATTTTACTGCAAGTTGCCCATGACCCTGACTGTGGATTTCTGGTGCATCAAGGTAGGTCTGGGCCAATGTCTGTAATCTCCTTTAAGAAATTATAGATACACAAATCTATTGTACATGCTCTCCTATTTCAGAGGGGTGGGTTAAAGAGAAGGGTGAAAGAATCCAGGAGATTAATCATGAAATACATTCCTAAAAGGCTGGTTTGGATTTGATTGCAGACAGGTTATCTGAAATATTATCAATAGCATTCCTAGTGATACAGGAATGGGGTTTGGGTCCTGAAAGAGGCAGAATTGTAGGAATAATAGTGTGGCCTGCTTGATCACTTAACTCTGGTGCTTCCATCTTCAGGCCAAACTTCATCTAAAGACTGAGCTTTACATCCTGCCAGTCACAGATAGCAAGGCTGAGGTCATTTTCTGACTTGCTGACATTTCCCCTCGCAGTCATCGTGGTTAGCCCAGACATGTGAGCCCTGGCAGAGAGCTCCAGCTCCAGCAAAAAGGCTGAGGTGCTTCTCATCAGCACAACTGCTCTGAGGCAAGATTATGTCATGTGAGCAAGTTAGAGCTGATGCTGCAGACACCAGTGTTCTGGTACACTGCAGGAAAATGAAAAAGTTTAGTACTTGGGGTCCTTTATGCATTTTAAGGACCTGACACATTTTCTGTTCCAGGTAGCACATTTTGCAAGTTCCCTGAGCACAGCAAAAATTCCCAAGAAGCCTGGGAGCCACCAGACACTGCCCAGGGAGCTGAGGGAGCTCTCAGCCTGGTTTCTGGGGGGAAATAAAGCTCCTGGGTGCTGCAGTTCTCCATGGGCAGCATGGGATGAACTGCACCTGCACATGGAGGTGTTCAGCCTCTTTCTTGGGCTGGGCTGAAGCAGGAAAGGGATAAAAGCTGGGTCTGGGAGCAGAGGCTGCAGTGTCTGAGGTGCACACAGAGCTGAAGCAGGAAAGGGATAAAAGCTGGGTCTGGGAGCAGAGGCTGCAGTGTCTGAGGTGCACACAGAGCTGAAGCAGGAAAGGGATAAAAGCTGGGTCTGGGAGCAGAGGCTGCAGTGTCTGAGGTGCACACAGAGCTGAAGCAGGAAAGGGATAAAAGCTGGGTCTGGGAGCAGAGGCTGCAGTGTCTGAGGTGCACACAGAGCTGAAGCAGGAAAGGGATAAAAGCTGGGTCTGGGAGCAGAGGCTGCAGTGTCTGAGGTGCACACAGAGCTGAAGCAGGAAAGGGATAAAAGCTGGGTCTGGGAGCAGAGGCTGCAGTGTCTGAGGTGCACACAGAGCTGAAGCAGGAAAGGGATAAAAGCTGGGTCTGGGAGCAGAGGCTGCAGTGTCTGAGGTGCACACAGAGCTGAAGCAGGAAAGGGATAAAAGCTGGGTCTGGGAGCAGAGGCTGCAGTGTCTGAGGTGCACACAGAGCTGAAGCAGGAAAGGGATAAAAGCTGGGTCTGGGAGCAGAGGCTGCAGTGTCTGAGGTGCACACAGAGCTGAAGCAGGAAAGGGATAAAAGCTGGGTCTGGGAGCAGAGGCTGCAGTGTCTGGGGTGCACACAGAGCTCTGAGCTCCTTGTGCTGTGCTTGTATTTCTACAGCTGTGGCTGCACAGGGAGCAGCAGTGCAGCACCAACTGGACACATCTTCTCAGGCCCTGCAGTTTAAACTCTTGGGAGAACAAAGCAAGATGTTCTTTCACTTTTGTGGCCAAAGCATTTTCCTAGTCCATCAATCTGGGTAAAGGCCAGGCCAAACCATTTGGGAATCCTACAAGACAGAGCTGATTGCTCAAGTTGAATTGCATTGTCCCAAGATATTTTGCTACATCAACATAATTTGTTCTTTTCCCTTCCCTATTCCTGCCCCTCAAATGATTTTCCAGTGGATATTGTATCCTTACTTATATGTGGACTATGCTGAGCTTTGTTCTTCAGTATTGAAGCAGGAGTTAAAAATATTAGAAATTATATTCTATGGGTCAATGCAATATGTGTCAGTTTGCAAGATTAGCTCTGAAACTGCTGCAGTTCTACATTTTTATCAAGTATTTAGTGATGTGAGCAGTTTTGTACATATCAGTATGCTTTTACATGTGTTAGAACAAATATAACTTAATAGTTCTAAAAGAAATTCTAGGATTTTCTTAAACTGTTCTGTAAAGAACTGAAGAACTGTAAGAACTGAATGTGCCACAGTGCAAAGTGATAAACAGGCCTTATCTCCAAAAGCTGTAATCTGGAAAAGCCAGGGAAGAGCTGCACAATAGAGATATCTCTGCTTGATCAGAGAAGTGCCAAATCCCAATTCCACGTTGAAGCAAACAGGGAGTATCATTTGTTCTGCTCTAAAATGTTAATTTACCAGCACTTAGATGGAACAACTCTGAGTCCTTTGTGATTAATCATCTTAGTAGAGAGCTAATGGGAACACTAAATAAATGGCTTTGATCAATTGCTACTGCTTGTTGTCTGTTTTAATGCTGAGGTGGGGTTTTTTTTCTGTATGTTACATGTAAAATAAATGAAAATAGTTTAGAGAATACTTGGATTAGTATGAAAAAGCAGAGCAAACCCAAATTTTCTCAGTGTACATTTTACTTTCAGGCTAGCTTGATTGTGCAAGTGGAACAATATTTAACTTCTGCATGGTGGTGGGGGAAAAAAAAAATTCTCCACACAAGTGCTGAGATGGGTAACATCTGTGTGCTTTTCCCTCTGCAGGCATTTCAGGAATTGTGAGATCCTCCAGTCTAGTGCAGAGTGCTAAAACCATCCTGACAGCTGGTAAGAATGTGTGTGATTTCTGTCAATGTGGGCCTTCTGATTTCACACAGGAAAAATGACAGGGCCCCAAGACTGTCTTGTTACAGCAGTTTAAAGAATTAACTTTTTGTGTGTTTCATTAAAAGTCCCTGGAAAATAAAAGCAACATTTAAAGCAGAGGCTTTGTTGCAAAATTATAAAACGCTGAAAGGGCCTTTAATAAACAAACCAAGCAACAACATCAGCTTTCATTTTCTCTGTTTCTGGATCCCTGCAGAGGAGATTCTGTGGAGCAAAACAATTGGAAGGGAGGGGTTAAAACCAGTTTTATTCCTGTTGAATTCAAGTTATCCTGAGTGCCCTGTGGGGCAGAGCTGGTTCAGTGCAGGAGTAGAACAGGAATAGTGAAGCTGTGGTGATTATTTGTGCTCTCTTTCTCCCTGTTCTGATGGACACAAAATCACCTCTGGGGGCTCCTCAGCTCCTCTTGTGTGTCCTGCAGTAAATCACTGCCAGCCTCTCCTGGCACTGGCACTTGGGGGGTCCTGAAGGATCTTTGAGTAACACTTGTAATTTTTATCAGGGTTTCTGGCTCGTGCACCTGAAATCAGTTATTAGGGAAATGTCTTTATTTCCCTTGGTCTGAACTGCTTTTTGCTTTATATACAGTGGGCTTTTTTCCCCTTTAAAACAAACTGTAGTTTCCTTCTAATCAGTTACGTGGAGTTGTATTTGAAAACTATTTTCTACTCGTGGTTTTAGTGGTGAAAACATATTTTTGTGATTTGGTTTAGGTAGAGCAAAGCAATTTTGGTCCTTTGCCTCCAGCACAAGCCAAATTTAAGCAAGGAGGCTTGGGGGAGTGGATTTTTCTTACTTTTTGCATGATTTGTTTTTTTTTTTTTTGGTTTTTTGAGGGTATTTTAATGTATTTACACTCTTAATCTGGTTAAAACCATTAGGGACAGAATTCAGGAGTAAAATTGAACTGCTCAGGGATGTCACTTCAGTATTTTTGAGGTGTGATATTTGCGTGATCTGCCCTGGAATTGAGGAGGGGTGAGTGTCCATGGCTTTAGAGTTAATTAGCAAAAATCTTTTGCCCTTTTTTTTTAAAAAAAAAAGTCTCCAAACACTTATGACTGAGTTTATATTAAATCTGGCCGTATCTTCTAATGAAGATTTTCTCCCCATCAAGGTTTTTTAATTTAAAATACATCACTGGAGCAGCATTCCTGGCTGTGCCAGCCCTTGGGACTCTCCATGTCCATAGGATACAGGATTTACACAGAGAAAACAGGAATGTGGCTCCTGCATGGAAGTATTTGCTTGACTCAGGCAAGGAGTGTGTTTTACAGGAGAGTGTGGAGCTTTAAATTCAGTGCCTAAGGATGCTGCATTTCTTTCTTTATTCTTTTTCCAAATCTTGTCTAATATTCTGTTCCCCTAAGACCCATTTTCACACTTTCTAGTAGAGACTTTAGGAAAAATAAGGCTCTGACTTGCTGCTTATGTCAGGGATAGTAGCTTAAAATAAAAGAATTATGAAAGAGAATCATGAAACCTGTGGCTCTATTAAGCTCTGGGTTTTTATTGCTGTTCCTAATAACTGTACAAATACTTTGCTTGCAAAAGAAGTTTTCTCTTTTTGAAGTGTTCTAGGGGCCCCAGTCTCTTTTCTTTAGCTGATTGTTTTATCTTAAGAACATCAGCCAAGGTGAGGTGCCTGCTCTGGTCCACAGCAGGGCAGTGCAATGTCCAGCATTTCTAAATTCCACAATTAAAAATCAGCAATAGCTGTGCTGAGATGCCATGCTGGCTATTAACATTACTGGCAAGGGGCACAAGAAGGAATTTCAACCCATTTTAAAAAGAACTTTTTTCATCTTTCTCTGCCACTGTGGTTTTCAAGTGGAGCTCCAGCTCTGTGTTTTTGTTTGTTGTTAAATGCCCTGTTTAGTTTTGAAATTGTGCCTGTGTGTTTCTTTGAGGCTGTGGTGAGGTTGCCTCTCTGTTTCCCATTAGAGATGGCACCAGGCTTGGATTTGTTTTCCCACATAGCCAGAGCCTGCCTGGGCTTTGGGAACTCACTCTGCAGCTCTTATATTTAGCTCCTCTGAGGGAGAGACTTCTTTAGCTTCTTTATATTTTACTCAAGGAATGCTGCAAGCCTTGAAGATTTTTCTATAAATACCATCTTACAGATTAAATCATCCATTGAAGTGTTTGTCCAAGATATTTCTAAGTTAGCAGAAATGTTCTGAATAGGATTTGTTTTCAAGGATTCAAGGATATGTTTTTTAAGGAGCAGGTTTCATTTGTTCAAGATAATTTTTAAGTTAACAGGAATGTTCTGAATAGCATTTGTTTTCAAGGATTTTTTTTTTAAGAAGCAGGTTTACATATAAAATATTCTGGTTTTGTGATAACTACAAACTCTATCTTGAGCAGATAACTGTAAATATCTGTAAATATGCAGATCTGTGCATGCCACACCACAAACACATAATTATTTGCTCCACATGACAGCTGTCCGGCAGCACATGCATCAGGAGGAAACCCAGGACACCGCAGCCAGGCAAAAGTGGGAAACTTTGGGGAGCTCGCAGCCAAATCGCTGCCCTGCAGCACCGACCTGGGCAGCGCCTGTTCCGTGCCCGGGGTGGAGCCCGGGGAGAGCGGAGGGAGGAGAAGGATCAGGGGGGCAGGCGGGGAGGAGCGCTGTCCCTGCGGGCTGCAGTGCCTGCGCCGTTCCCTGCAGCCCTGCAGCCCTGCAGCAGCTGTGCTGCATCTGCCGCACGCCGCGCTTCCAGAAGCGCCTGGAATTCATTGGAATGGCAGGGCAGCAGTTCCTCCATCAGAGGGGCTGCATCCTGCAGCTCGGGCATTTCCAGAGCCACAGTCACACAGCTTTAACTTCTTTCATTTGTGCTGTGCCAGAGCTCGGCCTGGCTTTGTGCTGCTGCAGGAGTTGGTGCTCTGTGTGCAATCTCCGTGCGGATTTGTCAGGCTCTTCAGGATCCACGTGGTTATTTACTTGTTATTTGAGATGCTGCAAAGAAAAGCCTGTCATGACTTCATTAGTGTGCTTGCTTTTGCAAAAAACCTAGTAAATATGGAGAAGTTCGAGTACATGTGGGATGCACATGGGTTTGTCAGTTCAAAATACATGTACGGATATTTTCCTGCAGAAGGTGAACTTGAGTTTATTTAAATTGCATTTGGAGACATGAGAAGTGCAGAACGGATTCTCTGCAGTCTCTTTGCTATTTATTACCACATTCCTTCAGAAATAAGAGTGTGCACTTTTCCTGCTCCTTTGACTTCTTGCAGCTTGACTTTGAATGCATCTATCACTTAAAATATTATATCTGTTTTCTTTCTCTTACTTTTCTTTCTTCATTTTTGAGGTCTATCCAAATCAAATATTATTATTCCCGTCCCACTACCTCCCCCCTCCAAAAAATAAAAAGAAATCCAGTGCAGCAAGTGGCTAAACTTGGGTTGAGGTTCCTTGTTTGTTGCAAATCTTTCCCTGTGCTCTGGGCTGTGATATTGTGTGACTTTTGGCTAAATTCCTTCTCTATTTTTAGTCAGGCTTGTCAGGTGTTCAATTAAATAAACATAGGAAAGGTTGTAGTAAACATAATCTGCTACACCTTTAATCTGTGCAGGTGGCAAAACCAGAGCTTCTTGTGCAGCCTTTTCGGTGCTGAATTTGTCAGGGTGTGATTAGACTGTGCTGTAACCTGAGCACTCACTCTGTGCGTCCTGTTGGGTTCTTTATTTGTTTGGTTTGGGGTGATTTTTGTAAACAAAAAAGAAAAAGCAAGTAACTAAGCTGGCTGGGATCTCAGAACCCCCCCTGAAATGCCAAGGCTAAGAGTGTTTTGTTTTTAAATTTACATGACTAAAGCTAGCCAAAGGCTGTGGGTTTTTTTACTCTAGGTCTGTAAGAGAAGGCTCACCTCTGCTAGAACTTCAGAAATTTAACCCCAAGGATGCATTTTACGAATTTTGTGGGAGTCATCCTCAGTCCCATCATATCTAAAACTAATAAATGCTTGGAGGCAACAGCTGCTGCTGGATCTGAAAATTGAGATGTCTGCCTTTATTGTATGCCAGGGCATGGTATTTGCCAGAATTCTGCTCTATTTGCTCTGCTTTGATAGCATTAAAAGTATTTTTGGTGGCATTATTTACTGTGTCCTGACTGTGACAGGTTATTTGCATGTCTGCCTGCTGGATTAGGCTGCCATTCCCCCAGGGAAATCCTTCATTTGATGCACTAAGAACACTCTGGCTGAGTCAGCCTTGCTAAATGTTGATTTTTCTTTTTTTTTCTCTTTTTTCTTCTTTTTTAGGGGCAAAGAAATCTGTAACTTACAGTTTGAAGAAATTATATAAGATGACAAAGGGAGGGTTAAAGAAGACATCTTGAGGCTTTACATACTGTGTATGGGTAAATAAATGGTACTTTTTTCCTAAATGTTTTGCAGATGTGACTTTGCATATTTGAGAAGATTACAGGGTATTTAAGAAGTCTGTTCTGATGATTTACATGCCTAATTTTCCTAATGAAATAAGAACTTTTTTTTTTTTTAAATGGGAGGTTTGTTGGCAATAGGGCAAAGGAATTATGCTCTGTAAATACTGAAGTGAATTTTTCTGTATATTTTGAAGAGCCCTAAGTAAAAAAAGATTGATTGTACAGCTGGATTAAAACCCCAAGTCACTCATTTTCTATGTGTGGGTAGCTTTACTTCCCAAAATACCCTCAAAATGCTCAATACCCCAAATTTAGTTCTTTCAGGGATTTACAGAACTGAGGAATCCATTGAGTTTTCAGTAGATATAAAACTGCCCTCTGACATTCCTGCCCTGACAGGTCCATCCTTGGAATTCCTCTGAGAAGGAATCCTGTGACATCCTGAATCCCAAAAACTGCCCCAGTGGCTTCCAGTGTGGGAGAGGGCAAAGAGCAGCTTGGCAGGTGTCACATCCTTTAATAAGGACATTTAATTACGTTAATAAATAAGGATATTTAATAATAATTAACTTATTTCTTCCTCTCATGAGGCAGAGATGAAAAGTGCCCAATTCATGGGCATTGTCACAAGGGCCAGAGTTGGAAGGAAAATCAGAATTCCATGGATCTGTTTGGGCAGATTTATGCAATATTTGTTGTTTGGCAGAAGATCCCATCAAAACGCTTGAAAATTAGGAATATTATGAACAAAAGCACAGATTGTTTGATTCTTTAATTATCTTTTTCCCCCTTAAAATACTGCCCACAAAGATGCAACTTGAACTCCCTTTAAATTAGCTAAACTAAAGAAAATTGGAGTTTTACATTAATCATGCCATGAAAGAATGGGCATTGCTGGCAGTATCCATGTCTGGTGCAATAAATTGGGAGGGTCTTTTGTAAATGGAATATTTTTCACACTGACTCAGGTGGGGTTTGCTAATTTGGGAAATTTTCCTTAAGAAAAATAAACTCAGCCAAGATTTCATTTTATTTGTGAGAATGTCAATGATAAGAAATGATTTAGTGGGAAAAAAAGGAAATAAAATGTATCTTTCCTTGGCATTTTCAGAGCATGTTTGTTTTTTTTCTTCTGTATTATGTGATCATCAGGGCCATCTCTCAAGCTACATTTAATTCAGTGATCTCACTTTAAAAAAATAAATTATTGCAGTGAAGTTGTCTGCTAATTGTTTCCAGGGAGAAGTTCAGAGCATAAATTTAAAGAAATACAACAGAAAATACAATGTTGTACGTAATAGAACTCATACAGGCTTGCTTAGTCACAGGGAAACTTTTAAATATTGATTATTTTTAAATATTTGAGTTTGAAATTTTAATCCAGACTCAAGAAATAATTACTGTGAAATAGGAAATAAATCACTGGGAAACTTTCTAAGGTCAGAGGCAGTTTGCCAGCACTTTGCACTATCCATTGGTGATAGAATGTGTAAAACAAATCCCCTCAAACGTCCCTTTGCTGATGGTACAACCTTTTTTATAGGGGCAAAAAAATGTTTGTATGGCCCTGGCATTCTCTGGCCCTGTTAATAAGAGGGCAAAGTCCCCAGTTTGCAAAGTTTATATTACAAAAAGTGGAACTAGGGGATTTAAGCCCCTTTCAGGTAAATCTGGAATTTTTTGATGATGAAATGCAGTTGCTAGCATTTCAAAGCAGCTTTCTTTTAAAAGCCCTTAGCAATCCAGGTAAAGAGAACGTTCTGAATATTAAAGACACACTTAAAAGTGGCTTTTGGTGTTTCTGCAGGTGCTGGCTACTGAAATAATGGTTCAGAACATTAGAGGGCAGTGACAAATGAGCTGCTGTGAGATGAGCTGGCCTCACCCCCACAGCGAGCCCCCAATCTCCATCCTGCACCTTGCTGGCTGAGCATTTATCCCAGAAATAATGTGCTTGTGGGGGAAAAGAAAAAAAAAGCCAAGTCCTGCTTGCTGTTTAGCGGCCAATTAACTGTTTTGATGTGCAGCAGTGGTGTCAGGCGCTGGCCAGCTCTGAGCTGTTTGTCACTGTCACTCTGCCAGAGGATCCCTCTGTCCCTGCACAGGTGGGACTTTGCTGCACTTCCTGTAAGCTGAGCCGGCTGTGTTTGCCCCGTGTTGCTGGATACCCACTGCAGGCCTTCATTTGGCTTTGTGAACCCTGTGTACAGCGATTTAAGAGGTCGTTTCTTGCTCTTTGGAGTGAGTTTTGCAAATCCCAGCTCGACAGTTCCCAGTTCACTCCGTCTGTTGATGCACTGCCAGTATTCCAAGTCCGTGCACTAAATCTTTGGGAGACGTAAAAAAAAAGTCCTTCCTCCTCATCCATATAGGCTGAAAACTGGATTCTGCTCTGTAAATCATTCATCTTGTGCTTTTTAAAGAGTGGCCTACCTCTCCCCTTGGGGCCACTGGTCTTGAATGTATTTATTTTTCTGGCAGAGAGCCACGAATGAATCATAGCCCTGAGCAGCTCGCTCTGAACTCCTCGCCATTGTTAAGAGAATACTTGGGGCAGTTGTTACAGAGCTTTGCTATGTAAAACTTTTAAGAGAAGAGAGATTGATTTCAGCCTTGTTAGCTGCTTTTGAAGTTCCCCACCAGTTGTGTGGAAATGATTTCTTCTGCTCCTACAGCTGTAATCCACTAAAATAACCGGGGATTGTTGCACGGGAAGTTGGGACATGGGAATATGTTACTGCCTCTTTGTCCTAATGAGGTGTGGTTGTTCTTTCACCAAAAAAAAGTCACTTCAGCCTTTCATTCCATTTGTAACTTTCCTGTTTATACCTTCCTGCTCCATTTCCATACTTTATTGTTTCTCTTCTTGCCTTAATTCTCAAGTCTTTCACTCTGGTCTTCAGACATCCCTCTTTTCTGGCTTGTGGATATTGTTTCATGCTCCCTCCCCCTTTTTCCTGTGTAACAGAGCTTTCATTAAAGGCAACCAGGCAGATGATTTATTTCTGGTGTCTTAAAAGGCTTCTTTGTAATGAAGAGCCTGGACCCAATCAAACTCCTGAGGGTTTGTGTAGGTGAGTCAGCAGCATGGGCCTCACTGCCTCTGACATCCACAGTGCCAGGGGAGTGTGGAGCAGCCTCCTGCTCCAGAGGGAATGAACTGGATGACACAGGAAGAAGGGGAAATTAAAAAAAAATCCAACATTTGTCTGCACGCATAATCATTTGGCTGCTCCTAAACTCGGTTTGGGGAGGGCACAGAGCTGAACCACACAGGCTGCTCTCAGCACGTGTATGACATGTTCTTCTTTGCTTGCACACTTCCCCTTTTTCCAAGTGTTGGAGCAGGGAGTTTCTCCAGGACCCTCCAAATTCCAGCTGTGGCTTTAAGTGCAGAGTGTATTTCTCACCTGTGCTTCCCTGAGGCTTCTCTTGAGGTTCTGTGCCAGCAGAGCACAAGGAAGGTGCCCACAGTCAGCAGACAGCTGGCCCAGGGTCCCTTTCTGCCAGAAACACTTTGCAGCAGCCCAGAGCTTCCTGATGTTTGCAACAAACATCTGTGCCAAAATTGGGAAGATCAAGATGGATACAGAGGCCAGGATCCCTGGGTGGCTGAGGGAGCTGGACCTTGTTCTTTACACTGAGGTGGTAAAGCAAGAGCCTGCTCTGACTTGGGAAAGTTGAGAATAACACAGCCCTTGGTGAGTGTCCAGTGCAGGGGATCTGAGCAGGGTTGTGACTCATGCCTTTTCCCAGCAATTAATTTAAAAATAGAATTGAAGTTGAAATATGCCTTGAAGGTCAGAATATCAGGTCAGTGTGTGTCTGATGTTTTTTTCCTGGGTAAGGTGTTGAGAGAGGACAAAATATTCTTATTTTCCATGTCACTCTGCTGGCCATATAGTCTCTGTGTAGAGAATGACTTTTCTTTGTACTCCCTGCTGCAGGAAAGAGTCATTACCTCCACATAGCTATTTTCTGGTCTGCTTTTTGTTTGATCTGTCACGTTTGATACTGAGTTTGCACAAAGTTTTGCAGTGACCTTATTTACCTGTTTTTCTAGATAAAAATCTCCACCACAGTTGCTAACTGATCCTGAACTTAATGACTGCCTTAGGGAGAGGCAGTAATCACTTTACTCCTGCATGTTTTAACCTCTTACTCAGCCTGCTTCAATCAGAAATGTTTGGAAATGAATTAAGTTTTACTACGTGAACAGGAAGCTTCAGACTATGCATTCTGAAATTATTCATGCCAACTCCAAATATTTTATTTACATCTTTGGTTTAAGCACTTCCATGTAATTTTTGCCTTCATAATCCAGCATTCTGCCAAAGTGGTGGGGGCTGTTTGGATGGTTATACACAGTTTTTTTTTCTGAGAAATGGAAGGTCTGGCAGCTGCAAAGGCAGACTGAAAATCTGTGCAAGTGCAATGGGTATAGAGGGCTCTTCCTCATTTTAAATTTGACTAACTTTGATCTTGAGGAGTTTGCAGCCACAAGGAGCTGTCTTTAAAAGCAAAACAAAGCAAAGAGTGACCAAAAACACACGCTCTGTGTTTTGGTTCCTTCACTTCCCTTTGTAGTACTGAAACCTTCTTTAAAAGCCTTGAGCCTGATATTTAAGATACCTCCCCTACTCAATTAAACAAGCCAAGTAAATAGTAAAACATCTCATTATTGAATTAATTTGTATTACTTCTCTACATGGGATCTCTTTAGCTCCGTGGTGCACGTGGTAAATTTGAAAGCTTGTGTTCCCACACAGAGATTATTTGCTTAATCTCTGCCTCCTGCTAAAGCTTCTTCAAAACTCCTATTTTAGAATTCATAGTGAAGCATGAGAGGAGAGCATTCAGTGGTTTTGGGTTTGGTTTTTTTTGGTTTTGTTTGTGGTTTTGGTTTTTTTCTTTGAATATTGCCATCCTCAAGCTGTCTTGCTCTCAGCAGTGAAGTGTCTGGCTCGCTCTCTGTACAACAGTGAGAGCCAAGAAGTTTTTCCCTTCCTGGGATGCTCCAAGCTGGGCTGACACAGAGCAGCTCCCAGTGCCTGCCTCACAAAGCTGTCACACTGCTTCGGCTTTACAGCCTGGGGCAAAGCTTCTTAAAACCAAATTATTTGCACAAGAAATTCTAGAATTATTTTTTTTCTCTGTTTCTTTCCCCTGATTGTCTCCCAAGTCTGGGGTTGGGTGAGATTGTGCTCATTGTGCACACCCCTGTTAACTCTGTCCCTGCAGGAGGTTCTTGCCAAGGAGGAGCCTGAGTCAGCAGCACTTGGGCAGTTTGAAGGTGAGTTCCCTGCAGACAGCAGTAGCTGATGAAATCCAGCACTGCACTCTCAATTCTTACAGCATTTTAAAGTGGATTTCATTTAAGGGTTGTACTTGCACAGCTTTTGAAGCAAGGATTGGTTTATTTTGCTTTATGTTTTTGTTGTCTAGAGAATGTCTCCTCTGTTGTTTGTTTAGTTTATCTGTGACTAATTTTAGCAGGATTCCCTTTCCAGTATAGCCTTGAAAATTGGTGTGTTATTTGTGTTAGAGGATCATAGGATAATTCAGGGTGGAAAAGCCCTCCCAGACCACTGAGTCCAGGCTGTGCCCAATCCCCAGCCCAGAGCTCTGAGTGCCACCTCCAGGAATTCCACTGGCACCTCCAGTGCCCTTTGGATGGGCACTCCAAACCTCCCTGGGCAGCTCCTGCCAAGACCTGAGCACCCTTTCCATGGGGAAATTCCTGCTGCTGTCCAACCTGTGAGGCTTTTTCCTCCTGCCCTGTCCCTGTTCCTTGGGAGGAGAGCCCGACCCACGGCCCTCCCCTTGAGCCATTTGGGAAAAAAAACCCTGGAAAGGGCCCACCTGAAAAGCTGAGGAGAGAGTCCACTTGTCCTGAGGAGATGACTGTGAAGCCCCCAGTTCAGGAAGAACCCAAATTTCTCAGTAATTAGCAAGATCAGGCTGTAAGAACTACAAGGTTGGCCCAGAGGAACAGTGTGAAAGCCAGGGTGGGTGTTTGCATCCAGCAAGTGTGACTGAGCTTGGTTCCTCCAGAGTGATTCCATGTGCATCCTTGGGCTGAGATGGATATTCCAGAGGGCTTTAGGTTAATCTGACACTCCTTTTCCTTCTGTCCAGTGACCTGCTGCTGGTGGCTTTGCTTTAGAAGGAATCCTGCTGGCTGAAGAACCTTTTCCTAGAGCCTGCAGATGTATGTAAATTGTGTAGCTTACCATGAATTAATGTGGAAAAATCTGAAATGAATTTTGCATCTCATCTTGAGCTGCAGCCTGTCTGTGATTTTAATGATCCCACTTGGACTGAAGTTCATCTGGTCCTGTGTGAGAGACAGGATACAAATCAGATAGGGAGCTAAATCTATCATGTGGATGTTTACTGCATAAGGAAAAAGTGCATAACGAAGAGGTTACTCTGAATATTTACCTTCAGCTGTGGATCACTGACTGTACTGACCTTTCCTTTACATTCAGTTTGCCATTTGGATTCTGCTGTGAACCATTCGTGGTCTTTTTATCACTGTTCAACAAAACTTGAACAAATTAAAACCAGTGGGTTGTGGCCAGGGGTTGCTTTTGTTAATCTGACACTCCTTTTGTATTTAATAGTTTTCAGCTATCTTGTCTGTCTTCATCTTATGGGAACCTCCATGGGGTGAATTTTTTTTCTAGAACAAAGCAAGCAAAAAGTACCTGTGGTTAAATGTTCTGAAGGAGCAGAGTTAGTGGTGCTCATGGTTCTGTTTGAGTCTGAAAGTATCTCATTGTTTGCTTGAAAATGGTGCTGCTGTTCTGACCCTGCTCCAACTGAAATTATTCTGTCTCTTTTCATCTTCCCTTGGATGATGGGGCAGACAATTAGAAGAGGGCAAGCTTTGTCTTGAAGCAGGTAATAAATAACCATCTCCATCCACTTACAGTTTGGATCAACTTGTCTGGCTGGAATTACTGCAATTTAACACATTGTGGTGTAATGAATAATCAACTATCTCCAAAAAAATTAAATCCTACGTATTTTGAATTTGGGGTGTGTTTTTATATAAGGCAGCTTTGAGCTGAATGTGGATTTTTGCAAGGAAGGGTTTTAGATTCAGAGTTCAGGAGCGTTAACATCGCTGAAAAGATGTTTGCTTCTGAGGCCAGGCAATTTGTGTGTGATAAAACCTGCCTTGAGATGGATTTTAAAAGCTGCTGTCACTTGGTGTAAAATTCACCTGTTTTATTAAAGAAGGTGTGGATAGATGGAAGCTTGCACTGTAATTGGACTGACAGGGATGGCAAAGCACTGCCATGCCTCATTAAACCTGTGACAAATAATGGAGGTTTGTGATAGCTTGGAGAGTGTGTTTGCTTTTGGCACCAACTGCATCATCTTTGTGCAGAGTTTGGTGCACTCTGAGCTCCTCTGCAGGCTCCAGGGAACTTCAGGCTTTCCTGGCTGATGGAAAAGAAGTATCTGTATTGTTGCTGTTTGAAAACCAACATGGGATGGCAGTGAGAAACTGGAAGAACTTCCATAAATTCCTTTTCTTTTTTTTTTTTTACATGCAGTGATGCCAGCTGGCAAATTCCTTCCTTAGATGGGCACCTAAGGAAAGCAGAGTTTTTTGCAGCTCTGCACTGCTGACTGAAGCCACACAGCACTTGCCTCCTTTCTTAGAAATCACTGAAATCACTCAGAGTTCAGCAGAGCAGCTTTGGGTCCTGTGGTGGGGAACACTGCAGTCTGTCCCAAAAGTGAGTTATGCCACTGCTGGGGCCATGTGCAGGGAGAAACTTGCCCAGGGCATTTTTAACCAACTCCTGTGAGTGGAAACACTTTATTTTCTTGGTTGGTCATGGGACAGATGTCGGACAATTTCAATAATAATTACAGGATTAATTGTTGAGTAGGGTCTGTAGGACTGGGCCACTCCCTGCAGGCTGCAATTTGCTAGAATATGGGGTTTTGCCCTCTGGTTTTAGGACCTTTCCTGCCTGTGCACTGAAGAAAAAATAACCAAAAAAAGTCTTGAAGCATGGTCCTGAGGCAGCTGAGATCCACAGCCAGCCACAATCCCAGCTCCCTCAGAAGCTGGGTTAAGCAGAAGAGGTTAAACCTTCTGTTGCAGTGGCAATACTTTGTGAAGAATATTAATTTTTGGTGATTATTTTTTGGTGATTAATGTACATTTGGGACAGGCGTGGCATCCCAGGATTTGCATCACACCTTGGGTGCCTTGCCTGGGTGCTGAAGCACAACTTTGATTTTAGTTCAGCTACAGACCCTCAGGTATCCTTATGAGTTTTT
Organism: Horornis vulcanius; assembly: GCA_013401035.1. Taxonomy (NCBI): domain Eukaryota; kingdom Metazoa; phylum Chordata; class Aves; order Passeriformes; family Scotocercidae; genus Horornis; species Horornis vulcanius. The sequence goes on from VZUA01039766.1 coordinate 63,685, forward strand.
TGTGTTTCAGCAAAGTAAATTTTTGCTGGTATCTGAGTCAGCAAAGAGCCTTTGATAGCACCGGGTTAGAAAGTTCCTGCTAAATGAAAAGCAAATTTTAACACCCGAGCAAAACAAAATGCAGCTCATCACCCAAGACTGGGCTTGCTTTCCTAATCTGTGAATTTGCCTGGTGAGCAGCACGTGTTGAGTTCAGCAGCTCCACCAAGGTTTCCTTGAGCTGTGTTAAGATCTGTTCTCCAAGATTCCCGACGTCTGACAACTCGCACTTCATTTTTTTGTTTGGTTTTTACAGATGTTGACACCTCGCTGCAGTGGAAGTCTGTCTGTAGGGAATGCACGGGGTCACTGTTCCCAGCCAGCTGATGTTCCTCAGGCTCCTTAGATGTTTAATAAATATCCTGTTCTAAAACTTCTGCTGGGAGCTGGAATAGCAGCTCCAAAGGATCAAAAGCTGCTTTGACCTCTCCTTTCTCAAGCTCCTCCTCATCCCAGGAGCTCTGTCTGGTTAAACAAAGAAACCCTTCCCACCTCTTCCCTCCAGCAGTTAGAAACAGGACTGGCAAACTTTTCTTTTTCTCAGAGATACATATTAAAAAGTCTTGTAATTAGTCTGCAGCAATTAATTCTTGTGATAAGTACCAATGTCTGGTTCAGATCTTTTCTCAGTGCCTGTGGTTTTGTTTTCCATATTTCATGGTGTTTTTCTTGTCCAGTGTCTTGTTTTCTCAAACAAGTTTTACATTACTGTTTTGACTACTTTTTTCTCCCAAATATTAGATCATCAAACTCTTCTTCTTGCTTGCTGGTAATGAAAATAATCTCCAGTAGTCTATCAATACAATACCAATTTTTAAATTATGTCGTTATAGATGTCACAGATGAAGGTTTTGCAACGTGTATAAAATTATGTTCACGGTTGTTCAGACATTGCATGCATTTCATTTATTTTAATCAACTGAAGTGTTCCTATTAGATATCCTGAGTGTGTGGAGTCTAAATCTGGATTTAATTTAGGTTTGGAATGTGCTTTTGGCTAGCTTTTGGTGGCCCCGAGATCTCATGACCTGTCCTTGCGAGGATATGAAAATACTTCAGCGTCAGCATGATTTTGATGGATTTTTAAATGGGAGCTGGACAGCCCCGAGGCTCCGTGGGCTCGGGATCTTTCAAGGAATCCAAGTGCAGGGTGTGTGGGTTCATCCCCGGCCCTTCCCTGCCCGCACCTCCCACAGCCCTGGCTGCGGGTGGGAGCCCTGCTCCCTCCACCGTTCCCTGCACAAATCCCAGCTCCAGCATCTCAGGAGCCCTGCTGTGCCCTGGTGCTGCTTCTCCTTGAGCAGACTCGGTTGTGGAGCCTTTTCTGTGCTCGTGCATTCACTGTCACAGCCAGGGAGGAGGATTCCCTGAGCAGGAGTCCACGGAGATGCTCTCTGTTCCTGCTGCCCCGTGCTCTTTTTGGGTTCCACCACAAAGCCGCAGCCCTAAGGCTCAGGTTGATTTTTTGTCCCTTTCTTCCCCTTTGCAATGCGCTCCAAGAGCTGCCTGAGGCCACCTCACATCTTCGTGAGGATAAAATTCTGGGACCTGCCTGGCGATGACTGATGTTCGCTGTGGACACCAGATCAGTGCAGCACTTTCCCATGTCCTCTCCTCCTCTGGAATTCATTTCTGCAAGCCTGGGAACAGCATTCCCATGTTCTTCAGAGTGCCTTGGAGAAACCTCAGCTTGGCTTCAGGGGAGCGGCTCCTCCAGATGCACAAGCTGCCCGACAGCTTGATTTGCTAACATTGCTAAAAACAGGCAAAGTTTTAGCAAGACTTGCTCCTAAATTGCTGGAAATGGCACCCTTGGCCTGGAGGCTGCCATGGGAATGAATGCCCGAGGCTGTGCTGGCATGGTGAGAATGGTGAGAATCCTTTTCCAGCAGCGCGGTGTCCGGGGACGGGATGCTCTGGCCGCTGGAAATCGGAATATTCAGATATTCAGGAGAATATT
>VZUA01039769.1:4440-16855 GCA_013401035.1 Horornis vulcanius
ATTGCAACTCTGCCTACCAGTGCAATATTCATTTTGGTAATAGGTGGAGGAGAAGAGAAGACCAGGAAGGTTCAGAGCATACAGAAATTTGGATGATTGTCATAGAATTAATATCTCTACAAATTAGTTTCTCTTCATCTGTCCAAACGACAAGGTTAATTTTCATAATAGGATGTTCTGCAGAGCCATCTAACAGTGCCAACTAGTATGTTAACACGATGCATTGATGTTGCTGGGTAGCAAGTATTTATCTTGGTTGAAAGCTTGCTCACTTTGTTTTCCTTAAATGGCACCTGAACTCATATAACTGGAGGAAATGCTTACATGTATGACTGAAGTGAAGCTAGAATGTTTGAGGTAGGTGGGGAAGAAAGCTTTCCTGAGCAGTCAGTTGGGTATTGCTGGGTGAAGGGAATCCATGGGGAAAGTCACCTGAGCCACACATAAACACAAACATCACTTGCCTTTTATTTTGGGGCTGCTATCAAGCTACCAGACCTACTGATCTCCATGTGTACTTAAAGGCCAAGTGAAACTCATTGAGGGCTCTTGGATGCCCTGTGCTCCAGCTGCATTTTTGCATGAGGCCTTTTTAAAGCTGTCTTCTGCTGTGTTCCCCACCAAAAGCTCTTTGAATCCTCCTTCTTGGAGATGCACCAGTTGTGCATCTGTATAACAACACGGCTAACCCACCCGGTCTCTGGTGCCTTGGCTGGGGTGGTACCCATATGTAGACTGCCAGTAGTGACTCCACAGGCCTCCTTCAATAGAACAGGCCATTGCAACATCTGTGGTGGGCGAACAACTAGATGCTCATCTTCCCTTATGAGCTTCTTCCCTGTGACGAGGGATGCACTGTGAAGTGACAGTGGTTTCCCAGCAGCCTCACCTGTATTGCTAGTTTGGGTAGCAATAGGTAGGGTCTCTGTGCCTGCCTTTTGGCAGGAAGATGCTCTCTCTGGTAACAGAGGAGACACTGCCATTTGGGGTTCTAAATGTCTGCATCCATTTTTGTTTCTGGTATACTGGGAATAAGGTCTATATTTTTTGTTCAGAAGAGCAGATAGTGCTTCTTGAGTGCTGGACAGACAACAAAATTTAAGCACATGACTTCAGAAAAGGGGAAATGGCTGAGAGCAAAGACATTCTAAGCCAGTGGCTAGAGGCTCAGGCTCTTAGAGGTGGGATAATTCCTGTGCAGTTTGTGGCTATTTCTATCTTCATCTTGTTACTTTGAGTACTTCTCAAGTTGCATTCACTTATACAGTCTTCCCTTCTTTCTTCCCCCATTTCTAGGGACGACTTCATTGGCAGAAAAAAAACATTGAAGGCAAACAGTATCTCAGCAATCTAGGAATGAGGAACACTTCTCATATGCTTCCCAGCATGGCAACTTTTGTAGCCAACAAGCCTGACCTCCAAGTCACAGTCAAAGAAGAAAGCTGCCCACTGCCTTACAATAGCTCCTGGCCTCCTTTCCCAGACATCCCTCTGCCACAAGTAGTGTCCCCAGCCTCCACGAGCAGCACCCAGCCAGACCGTGAGAGACGGGCCAGCGTCATCAAGAAAACATCAGACATCACCCAGTCAAGAGTCAAGAGCTGCTAAGCCTTTGACAGTGTGGTTTTTTTAGCTTTGTTTTGTTTGGTTTTGTATTTTACGTTTCTCTAAGAGAGGTTCATCCCTTGACGCACACGAGACAAACCGTAAGGTAAAGCCTTGGCAATATAAAACATTGCAGTGTCTGACTCCAGTGCAGGAGTGTTTTTAACTCAGGACTCCAGCAGTCAGTGTGTATACATGAACCCATATTTCCAAGGTTGCTACATAGGAAAAGAACCCAAGAGCTTTGGCCCACTCACAGGTTCCAGTGTTTCATAAGAGGACCAACCGACCACAAGGGAAGTGGTGCTGCTGCGCTTCTTGCTGTCAAGGCTGTGATGGAACTGAAAGCCTCAGAATGGGAGAGAAAATGTGAACTAGCTGGAATATTTTTAAATAAAGAAAAATCTATTGTGAATATTGTACATAGTGCAGTACTAGCAAAGTTGCAGTCTGCTTCTGCACCTTATTAAGAAAGCACTTACAAAAGGCCTTTTATTACCTTGCTCTACTTAATGGCACATTGAAGGTCCCTCTCCACCTGTATTCTTTTCCAAGGCTGTTCTTGCTAAAGTGTCTTTAAGGAATAGAGGAAGGGAAAGGAAACTAAAACTTTCCATGTGGATTTCATATGTTCTGAGACTGCTTTCATCATGTTTGTTTCTAATCTGCTATGCTTGAATGCCGCGTGGTACAATAGAAAAAAAAAAAGAAACTTATTACAGAGATATTATGCAAATTCCCAGATTTAAAAAAAGAAGAAAATACTCTAATTCTAACCAGAGCAAGCTTTTTTATTTTTTATACAGGGGAATATTTTATTCAAAGTAAAATTCTAAAGTGAATATAATTTTTTTTAATCTTTTCTACAGCAAAATTTATAATTTTAAGATTCAGTCCTTGGTTATCAGCAGTTATGACATCCTTGTGGCACATTTTTTTTTTTAATTTTGTAAAGGTGAAATAGCTTTTATGAGCTCATGTAGCAATCAGATTATCCTGTGGATTGATAATAAATATGGTATATAGTTAAATTTTTAATAATCCTCTTGTTTGTTTCTCATTTTTAATCTTTCAGAAACCCCAGATGGCATGGGTTTGATAGGTGAATGTGACCTCTCAGAGTGAGCAATTAGTGTAAGCTGCCTTTACAATTTCTGGAGCACCCATCTAAGAGGAAGGGAAGTGTTGTGCTTGAGGCAGCTCGAGGTGGAAAGAGTAATAAGGACTTAAAGGTGACTTATTCAAGTTTGGCCTCAAATGTAGAGGTTGAGAGCCAGAGCATCTCTTCGGCTGTTACTCCATGGCTGTGCTTTGAACAAGTTACCTCATGGAAGGGATCTTGTCAAAATCCACCCCCCATCCAAAGCAGGCTTGGCTGTACTTCCCCCATTCCTCATAGACCTCCATGTGGCTTGTTTGCAGTTTCCTTTTGTGTGGAAAAATCTCAATTTGCAGTTTCAACCAATTAATGGAATTAATCAGAAATCAAATTGGCATTGTCCAGGGCTTTCAACATTACTACACAATGGCAAGTTCTGATTCCTGGAAAGCTGTAGTTTATCTAAGGGATGCACAGTGAACTGCATGGTTGTGATGGTGGGCAGGCTGTGTCCATTGCAAAGTTTGGGCTGGCACAGACAGAAGTTGAGAGTACTCACCCTTTTGCAGTTTTTTAAGCTGTTGGATGTGACACAGACTGATTCAGGTAAAATAAAATGTGTGGACAGAGTGCCCTTCAGATGTGAGTACCATTCTCATACCAGCCTGACAGGTGTGTGAGCTGAGAGCAGAGTATATTGGGCTGATGAGCAATAACATGCAAAAAAATGGCTGTGTCACAGCGTGATATGCTAGCTGGCTATTGAAAAGGGAAAATAAACAGAAGAATTTTGCTGTGTTCTTAACCTGATCCTACAGTTCCAAGTTCCATCACAGGTCCGTGTGAAACTTGTAATTTTGTCACCCACTGCCCAGTGGCCTGGGAAGATGTGGTTAGAGCTTTGGTTAGAGTTGGGAGTGAGAGGAATGCCCAATCAGTATTTGGAGTGGGACTAAAAACTTGCAAGGGTTAAAATTATGTATTTAAACTTCCTAGGTTTTGTCCCTTTCATTTGGTCATGCATTTACCTTTCCAGTTTGTTAGTTTCCAAGGCTAATTCAAGTGCCTACATGGGGCTTGGCCCCTAACAGGGCTGCCAGAGCAGAGTGAGGGCTGAGCTGTCTTTTCTGTGTGTCCTGCCTGACTTGCCTTCAGTAAGCCCGGCTAGTCACTGGAGTCAGAAGATGGTCAGAAGATTGCACAAGGGGTGCCCGGGGTATACAAATGCTTGTGTGCAAAGTAGGAACTATCACTTGCCAGGAGAAGAATTTGCTGCTCTTAGCATCACCTATCTGAATCTTAGGAGTAGGCAGCTGGGAAAGGCAGGCATCTTCAGCTTAACCCATGAGCTTTTTGTAGCTATGGATGTTATGCAATCACATCTCGCCTCTGGTCATTCCATGTGAGAGTCCACGCCAGCATGCAGACGGCCAGGCAACCTGGCTTGCCTTGATGCTGCAAGGAGGGCAGCTGAGGTGCAAAACTACTGATCCCCACCCCGCTCCAGCAGCTGAGCAACAGGAGACACACACACCCACCCTGGGAACAGCATGTATGTTTGGCAAAATCCCCTCTTCCCAGGGCTTGTATGTTTAGAACTTTTCCAAGAGGTATCCAAGCACGGGGGTTACAGTATGTATCCATCGAAGAGAGTATACACCTTGCAAAGACAGTGACACCTCTGCAATGTGCTCAGACCAAATGCACTGTGGTGCATTGATGTAATGCAACAGAGGATTTCTTTGGGCTGGGACATCAGCTCTTCATTCTGAAATCCAGGGTTTAATCGCATTTGTTACTGTGCTTGCAAAAAGTCATAAAAACCATCCAGGCTTTGATAGCATAACTGCCAGTTCAGCTCTGAACCTCTGGGAACCAGGTGCCTGTCCATTAGCACTACAAGCAATAGCCAGTTAATCTTGTGCAATTCTGTGATGTGCTCAGCCGACATGCCTGCAGGAATCTCTGATGGGAGGCTGGGAGGGAAGTAAGAGAAAGCAGTTAAGGGAAGTGGGGTTGGATCTATTCCCTTGCCAAGAAAGCTAAGATCAGTCAAATTTTTTCAGGAGAGTTTATGAATGATTATATTTTTTTTTTAGTTTGGAAGGGGTCAAGACTACTACTGAAGGACTCCTATGAACGTAGAATCACCGTTTCCATAACTCAGCTGAAGTAATTGGAAAAATGAGGGAGAGCATAAAAAAACCCAAAACAACCGAATGTTCCCAAGCATAAGTTTATCCAGGTGTGCTTATGAGTCACATAATGTTACAATCCAGGTTCCTACTGGACATCCTCCTGGAGCCTGGCAGTATTCTCACACACAAAGATATTCAAATCCCATTCAAAATTACTCTAAGTGAGTCAGCTCAAAATTCCCCAGGACCAGGCCCTTATTCTTTTTTCTCCCAGCAGGTAGGGATGGCCTCAGTTTCTGTTTGCACATGGCCACCCCATTCCCTCCCCTGCTTGCACACATCAGCATCCACGCAGGCAGGGAAGCGTGGTGTTCAACCTGATGCATTGCGCTTTCGTTGGGAGTTCCTGGGAGACAGTAGCCATGCATAACCTGAATATCTCTTCCCCACAGGACTGTGAAATACATTCATTCTGCATTGGTATAAATGGGAGAAAGAGGTTTCTGTAGGAAGTGTGAAAATTGTCCATGCCAGTGCAAGCTTTGGCTTTCCTTGGGGATCCTTGGAATCACTAAAGGGTTTCTGCCTGGGACAGCAAAAACCAGCTGGGTCTCTAAATTGTTGCACTCTCACACAAGATGTGTCTCTTCCTCTCTTCTTTCTCTGCCCCTCTGCTTGCAGCTGAAGCTTCACCCAAGTTTAGAACAGGTACTGCTACATATCCTTTGCTCCAATCTCTCCCTTCTTTTCACTAGCTTGGGTCAGACACCTGGTGGGGGAGCCAAGAGCTGGCCATGGCCTGGGGCTGTGTGATGGTGGCCTTGGAAGGAGGTAGACTAGGGCCAGGGGCCGGGACACCCATCTCACATCCTGAGATGCCTCAGGGAATCACACCTGCCTTGTGCTCCTTCTGGCACCATCCCACTTGATAGTGTAAGTGGGAAGCCAGGTTGGCTTCATCCCTGCTGCCTCAGGTTAGCTGCTTTTGCAGCCTGTCTGTTGATTACTTTTGCCTACTGGATTTATTTCAAGGGGCTAGTGAGGGGATTGCTGGCACATATGTGGAGGTTTCTTAAACCAGAGAGGGTACAGTCTCCCTGCTGGTGCTACAGCAGAAGAAACAGCTCAATGACCTTTCTGGTGAGTGCTTTGAGGGGGATTTCCACCTCTGCAGTAACAGCAGCAGGTGCACAATGTTTCTGTCAACAATAATGAAAATAGTAGTGGGGAGGAAGGAAACCATGGGGACCATGAAATGGTGCTTTGCCCAGGACCACAGACTTTCTGAGGAGGCAAAGGCAGCTGCACAAAGGCTTGGGATGCATGAAATTCAGCTGTGGTACATTACAGCTCTTCAAATGAGCTTTTTTCTGTGTGGCAGCTTTAAATAACTCAGCAAAGGCACAGAAAGCCCAATCGAAGTTTGGTGTATTCGTTTTTGAGGGGTAGCTGATGATAGGTAACTCCTTTGGGCTAGTTCTGCTCTCAACTACACGCCCATAGTCTAAATAATTCAGCAGCAGCTAAAAGGTGTGTTGCCAAGATTCTCGCTGCTGCAACTCCAAGAACTGCCCAGCCTCCTCAGTGAATTTGTGTTCAGAGCTAATTTTGGACTGGTGTCAACAGGGAAATGTCAGTGGTAATAGCTAGTTGTTTTAGACAGGCTAATATTGATGTAGAGGCAATGGAGAGGAATCTGAGTCACTGATTTTATTTTAATTTTGTAAGGAGTACCTCCCTCAGACCTCTGTGCTGTAGCTGCTCTCTGGAGAACACTTGATAGCACCTACTGTGGTACTGCCCTCATTCCCTCCCCTCTTTTGAGGTACAGTTTCTCAGCTGATTTATATTTATACACCTCATCCTGCCCTTTTGAGTTAGTGCCTTTGTATATGTTTCTCCAGACTGTTTCTTAGGAGAAGGTGAACTTTTAAGGTGTCCAAACCAAGGTAACAGGATGGGGATTTGCCAAGGTGCTGCATTATTAACCCCTCACAGTTTCTGCCTGAAATGTGGGGGAGCAGCAGGAAGTTGGGCGGGTGCTATGTGCCCGTTTAAAGATGTTATCTCTCACAGTCAGTGTTGTCAAGTTTCAGTTTTCAGTAGTATTTTTACTCTTGGGCAATTTTTTTCCTGCCTTTTTTTTTTTTTTTTTTTNNNTTTTTTTTTTTTTTTTTTTTTTTAAGAACTTAAAAAACTGCTGCTATACAAGTCACTGTAACATTTTAAAGGCCATTTTTTGTTCCTGTTGCACATGACAAGGCACAGGTCTGTCAGATGCAGCAGCTGGCATACTTTTCTGAATACAGTTCTCTTGAGGGCAAGAAAATATAGGCATGTAAATAGGGGTGTGGGCTTGTTTCTGGTGCAAGCCCTCGAGAGCTGATGGCTGTTAAAGCCTGTTTTATTGCCTGGGGTGGGGTCAGTCTCAGTGCTCCAGGAGGATGTGTCGAGCTTCCAGGTGGTCAAAATATTTGTGGGCACGTTCAGCCACCTGGGTATTTGTGGGGCTGCTGCAGCCTGGCCCAGCTCCTCCTGCCTTCATTTTTGTTTTCCATTTGGCTTCCCTTCACATCTTTGGTTCCTTTAGCCAGGTTTCAGCCATTTCACATGTGCACTGTGTGGCTGCTGTAGCTGGAGTCTGCCTCATATCCTTTCCAGCCTGGTCTTCCTTTATCCCTCCTCCCTGGCTGCCCTCCTGTCCCCCCATCAGTCTGTAGGGCCCTGCCAACCCCCCTTGCCCCATACTCCAATATTCCCCAGCTGTATGACTTGGTGCTTTCATCCTCTCTCATAAGAGGCCTCCAGCAGTGCTCTGGGCATCTGTAGGGAATACTTCAATCCTGTACCACCCTTGGGGCAGTGTGCTGGATTTGGCTGGGGCCGAAGTCTTGAACTAAATGAACTTAATGGACATTCTGTGGATGCTGTATGGACATCTTATGGACATTTTGCAGGGGTGGTCCTAAGAGAATGATATTTGTATTTTTCAAAGGATGGGACAAGGGCGATGGTTAATTAGGATATATTGGGTACTGTGGGACCTAAGCATGACTTAAACGGTGTGGGATAAGGAGTGGAGAATGTGCTGGTTTTGGCAGGGGTAGAGCTGATTTTCTTCATAATACTAGGAGGAGGCCATGTTTTGAATTTTGAACCAGAATTGCCCATTGTGCCACCTGAGCCTTTTTGCTTTCAGTGGACAGCCACGCAATGGAAGAGGATAAACCAGTTTGCATGGATTACATGAAACAAGGCACAGGGCAGCCCTGAGTCACCAGTGTGGGGCTTTCTCTTACCCCAAAACACTGCCTTGCTCCTCCCAGTGCTGCTCATGGAGCACGAGTTGGGGGGTGTGCACCCACCCACCACCACGTGCACAGCCCGCCTGCCTTTGGGGGTGCTGCACCTTCCGTGGGGTGCTGTGGTACCTCACTGTGCACAGCCACATCCCTGTTGGCATGAGGGCAGAGGACCCTGCAGAAGATGCCATTCAAAATGTCTTTCCCTGAGAGCCCTTTCCCTGAAGGCTTCCACTGCCCCGGCACATGCGGTGTGACTCATCCTCATATTTGCACTTTTTGCAGCTTCCTTTGGCATTTGCCATACTTTGCTGGAGAAAATGAGGCAATTCCTGTTTTGCTGGAAGGCCTTACAGTGCCACAGCTCAGTGCATTTTGGGAGAATATTGCTACTGTGGTGACTGCTGTTTGGAAACACAAGTTTCTCGGTATCACAGAGACTTTGTGAGCATTTGATGTTTATTGGTAGAGAAAAATTTACAGGGAAAATGTAAATGATGAGCATCAGCAAAGCTGATACGAGACCTCTTCATGAGCATTTCAAAGGGTTCTTCTAAAATGAGTTTTATAAAATTAATTATAGAATAGTAGAATCTCCTAAGGTAGAAGGGACCCACCAGGATCATCAAAATCCAACTTCTGGCCCTGCACAGGACAGCCCCAAGAGTCACACCATGTGCCTGACAGCATTGTCCAAACACTTCTTGAACTCTGTCAGGCTGGTGCTGTGATCACTTCCTTGGGGAGCCTGTTCCAGTGCCCAACCACCCTTTGGGTGAAGAACCTTTTCCTGATATTTAACCTAAGCTTTCCCTGACACAGCTCCTTGCCACTCCGATAGGTCCTGTCACTGGTCACCACAGAGAAGACATCACTACCCATCACAGAAGACTCTGCTTCCCCTCACAAAGAGGCTGCAGACCATGACAAGATTTCCCCTTAGTCTCCTTTTCAGCAGGCTGAACAGACCAAGTGACCTCAGCCATTCCTCACACGGCTTCCCCTCAAGGCCTTTCTACATAGAATTAATAGTTCCAGAATTAATTTTGTGTAGATGTGGCACTTAGGGACCTGGTTTAGTGGTGGGCTTGGCAGTGTTAGGTTAATGGTTGGACTTGATGATCTAGGAGTAAATGATTCCATGGCTAAAATAATAAGTACGAGCTTTCTGAAAGAAAAAAAATAAATTAAATATCAGTTTAGAATCCATTACCTAGAGATCAACAACCCACTCTGCTATGCCTGGCCCCTCAGCTGTTCTGGGGAGTCTGTCTGGGCACCCACCTGCCCTGTGTCAGGCTGAATACACCCTCCCTTGGGGAATGCACCAAATGTCCCAGCCAGCTCCTGCCACAGCTGGAGAGTCAAGGTGGTGCTCCCGACTGGAACAGCAACTGCTAAATGTGAGCTGGGGGGTTTACAACACTGTGACACTTCACAAGACAAGTGGCCACCTCTGCTGCAGTTATCCTCACCTGAGCTTGTTCATTTTATGGTTTTATACTTTCAGGTTCCATTTGGGGTAGAAGGAAAACAAAACCAGAGCAGCATGACAAATAGGGAATTACATTTACAGCAAGTCCACATTTATTCATGGAAACCTGGTTAACTGGGTTCTAAATAGTTTTACTGAAATCTCTTAAGTTTCCATTGGAATAAGGTCTTTAAAAGCAAACAGATGATACTAAATCAAGTTCACTGCAGGCTTAGCTACAGGAACAAGTTATCCCATGCCACTGATATACTGACTGTGTGCAGCAAATGCTAATTTGAGGTAACATAGCCTTGATGAAGGTAAAAAAGGGCATTAGCTAAAGGAATATCCATCCCAGTAAGTCAGGGTGATGTGATTTTTATTTAGATGCTTTAATTAACCAAGCACCACTTCTTGTAGAAAGAAGCTTCTTACTGCTCTGTGGGACTCAGAGCATTCAGGTGCAGAACAGCAGTGTCCAAGGCCACTTCATCAGAATTCTTACCCCTCTCACTCTCTGTGCGCATAATCACCACAGTCCCACCAAGCTGAAACAATGTCCCAGCTGGGTCACTTCAGGTGAAGCCAACAGGATGTGCACTGGCCTGCCTTCCCTTGGCAGCAGCACACACATCCCCAGCGGCACGCGGGGAGCTGGTGCCCGTGGCCAGATGCACGCTGTCCGGCAGTGGCTGGCACCCTCGAGACAAGATGTGCTTTTTTTCTTTCTCCTGTGCTAAATGACACACAATGCCAAGCCATTCAATTGCTTTACAAAAGAAAGCCTGGTCTCAGCGGCATGAATCTGCCAGGGTAATTTTTGTCCTCCTTCGGATGTTTCTTCATGTGCTAGCTTGAAGTAAGTTGTTACAAAGATAGGCTTCAGCTTCAAAGAGCAGTGTGAGGAAGAGCAAGCTGCCCGTCCCGAGGCAGTTGCCCCAGTGGAAGAGGTGAAGGCATCAGGTATGGCTGTCAGGTCATCAGGTACTGCTCCAAAGCCCCCAGATGGATCTGTGCCCTGCTGCAGACCAAGAACGGAGGAAAAGCATGCTTGAGGGTTTCTAGACATGTGCTGTCATGGGATCTGGGGAAGGATGTCCTGCCTAGTACCTCTGCTGCTTTTTCCAATGGCTTTTGTTGATCTGGAGACAAGAACATGGTTTGTCCCTTAGAGCTACAACAGCTCTCATGTTGTATATCCCTTAATATGTGCTGAGTGACCCCTCAAGTTCCTTGTTGGGACAGAGACAGCAACAATATCCTCCAGGATATCCCCACATCAGGTCAGATGCTGGGGTACCTCTGTATTAGGGGTGCAGGCCCTGTATGGCCATACCCTGATGTCCAGAGGGCTCAGGCTGTGGGAGCTGCTGTAACTCACAAGTCAATTGCATTTCTCCTAGACACTTCTTGCAGCAAACCAGATCTGTTTGGCCAAAGCTCAGGTTACCCTTCTGAATGCTCTTTCAGTTTGAAAAGAGTGGGAACCCTCTTTTTTGGAAGGGTAAATCATGCTCTTGAATAAAAAATTATGCCAAATTTATGCTGAGACTTATATCTGCCTAGTAAAATTTATATGCAGTGGTGGAGGGCAGTTCTTTTGGATTTTTGGCAGAGGCCAAATTGATGAAGGCCTTACTCTTAGCAGTGTCCATGGCTTTCAGCTTCATTTGAAGATCTTTTACATGCTCCTTAATGTAGCAGCAGCACCTTTCACGAAGTTCAGAATCCTTCTTTAAGGCAGTGATGCCCTTCAGCTAACAATCTGCACACCTTCTTAAGCATGCAGAAAATGCCAGTAGCTGCTTTCACTGCAGTGCTGATCTGAAAACTGACATTTGATTCTTTCTTCAATGGGAACCCCACACTCTATCTGTCCATCTGTCTATCATCTCTGCTTTCCAGGATCCAGGGCAGAGCCTGCCCACCTGGTTCCCAAGCTGCCTACCTTCATGCTTACGACAAAACCAGTTTAAATACTTCAGCAACTTTTAAAAAGATGAAATATTATTCCTCTTTGAGCCCATTTCTATTTAAAATCCTGCCAAATTGGATGTCTCCTGCAGATATGGGTGCAGTTACTGTCAGATGGGCAGTACTGCCCAACAGCATTGATCTCAATTCCATTTTTGTCATGACTGGGCAGCAGTTTTGCAGAAGTCCAACCACATCTTCCACTGAGACTGCATTCTAATTCTGCTTTTGTGTATCTCTGATAGGTGATTCTGCTCTGCTTGGAATGAAACTTTTTTTTTCATTGCTTTCCCTGACTGAGTAAATATGTACTCAGTGCCATGACATTGTTCTTTGGGCTTGGGCTGTTTCCAGCTGATTAATTATTACAGCCATGCAGTAGTTTTTACAACAGGAGGACGGGGATGTGCGTCAGATTGCTGGAGTGAATGGACCAGTATCCTGTCTCCAAGATTTTGGATAAGTAGTTGGACAAGATTATTGGAGCCAGGGCAAGTGAATTTGGCTTGCCAGAGAGAATTTGTCCTTGGTAAATCCCCTTGCCATTTGCAAATCAGCATTTTGAAGAGTTTGTGAGCTGGAGGTTGTATCCAAATGATTATTTAATCCCAGTGGATTCACCTCACACAAATGGGTGCTCTGATATTCCCTAGCAATGAGTTTCTTCATCCAGTTATATGTTGTGTAAAGAAGTACTGCTCTTCAACTGCCTGATAATTTAAAGATAAAACAAGCATTCTGATTTTGTCAGATATACAGGCCAGGGAAGTGATGACATGCCCTATATGTTCACATTTCCCAGAACAATGTGTTCACGTGGTTT
>VZUA01039779.1:0-10845 GCA_013401035.1 Horornis vulcanius
AAAATAATCACATATCTTAGAAAAAAAATCCAACTCATCAATCAGTTTTTGTATTTAAGTGAAACTCAAGTCCAAATATTTGCTGTTCTGGCGGAAATACCTCTTGCATCTGCCAGAAAACAACCTTTGATACTGGCATTTCCTCACTTCAGTGCCTCAGCTCTCCAAACATGTTGGCATTTTCCTTTCACTTCAAATGAGTTGAATATAGACCATGTTTCAGGAAAAGAACAGTAACTCCTTAGAACATCTTTCCTAAGAAAGGCTCTGAATCTGTTAGAAATACAGGTACAATTTTGGACAACAAATAAAATAAGCTTTGCTATTCTTAGCAGGAGCTAAGGTTTTCTGTCAGATTTCCCCAAATTATTTCATTTCTCGTGTCTTTACCAAATTGTTTGTAAATGCCTCAAGACTTCTACCCTTTCTACACTACTTAAGCAACTTGAGAAGTTAAAGTGGATTGAAACACAAGGAACAATTTCCAATATGACGTTGGAGCTGTATCATCTCTTGGTGAGGAAGGACAGGAAGTAACTTCCTCCTACTCTTACTATAAATCTATTTGAAATAAAAATCCCTTGTTCCAAATAATAGGTTGAGATCACTAAAAAAAAAAAATCCTTCCTTTCATCAGGAGCATCTTTATGATTGTGTGTGGGGCTCTGCTGAATGACTTTTCCATTTCCTTCCATCTGCTTGAGTACTGGAGTGCCACTCTGTCCCGCTCCCTTTTCTGCCCTCATGCTGCCAAAGCAGAACAGTACATTTCAGGTAAACCTTCAGAAGTTCTGCACCTTTTCAGACAAGATCTGGGGCCATTTGTCTTGGAAATTCCATTGCAAGTAGAGATAACTTCCAAGATATATGAAAACCTGCCTGACAGGTTTTCATTTTAATTGCCAACTGGTATTATTATTACTGTTGTTGCTGTTGTTTTCTAGTTCTGATAGCTGCCTTTTTGCCTCCTCCTNGATCACTAAAAAAAAAAAATCCTTCCTTTCATCAGGAGCATCTTTATGATTGTGTGTGGGGCTCTGCTGAATGACTTTTCCATTTCCTTCCATCTGCCTGAGAACTGGAGTGCCACTCTGTCCCACTCCCTTTTCTGCCTTCACGCTGCCAAAGCAGAACAGTACATTTCAGGTAAACCTTCAGAAGTTCTGCACCTTTTCAGACAAGATCTGGGGCCATTTGTCTTGGAAATTCCATTGCAAGTAGAGATAACTTCCAAGATATATGAAAACCTGCCTGACAGGTTTTCATTTTAATTGCCAACTGGTATTATTATTACTGTTGTTGCTGTTGTTTTCTAGTTCTGATAGCTGCCTTTTTGCCTCCTCCTGTCCTCAAAGTCTTTCCCTCATCCTCCTTCCCTCAGTGATTTTTACTGGACAGATGGGTTCAGTTGTTCTCATTCTTCACATATAAATTCTCCCAGTGAGCCCAGGTCCAACAGACAAGGCTGTTTCAACCCTTACTCACATTTCATCTGCCACTCACCTCACAGCAATAACATTTTCATTACAAAGGTGTGTATTTTCTCTTCAGGTAACAGTCCAAAATTGCACGGACATAAGGGCTGCTGCAGCATGTGAGGACATGATAGAATTATGTTGCTAGCTTTCAATTTAATGAGTTAATAGTAATGGCCAGGCCTGAAACACTTTTGATGAAGGCTGCAAAATTCAAGGTGACAGCAAATCACAAAATCAATAGCTGCTCATGTCTGTTCCCAAAGACATCAAACATTTGGTGTCTTCAGGTGTTTGAATAAGTAGCTTAATAAAATGTTTGAGGCCATAACACAGCTTGAGATGTCAGAACATTCTGACACCTGTCTAATGTAATGTTCAGCCACACAGAGAGCAAATACACAAGTGAGAGAGCTGTGTTTGTAAAAGAAGTTACCAGAGGATTCAGGGGAACAGACACAACTATCCAACTGTCCAAATAACAACAGTTAATTGAGAAATACCTTCTGGAAGTTTTATTTGGACCAAAGGCACAGCAAACTCTGATGCTGCTGTCCTTAGGAGAAAGGATCTCTAAAGAAAGGAGATTTGCACTTACAGCTCTGTATTAATTTTCTTTCTCCTTTGGCACCTGCTGTGAACTATTTCAAGAAGGGTAATTACTTGTGACAAGGAAAAAAAAAAAAAAAAAAAAGCAAGCTGTAAATCATTGCTTGTTTTGGCTGCCTGAGTAAAGCCCACCTTTCAGGGTTTAAGAGGAGTCAGCAGCACTTCAATGTGCAGGAAATGCAAACCATCCTCTATTCAGTGCTGACACTCCTGGCTCCTCACAGTAGTAAAACGTCTCACATTTCTCAGAGTGCTCATTTTTTTGTTCCAAAACTACAATATTTCTCTTATCCAGCCTCTCCTAACATCCTGTTGCAGGAGTGGCTGTCACAGGTGGGTAGCAAGCCTCGATTTTTATCTGTGCTCTGTTTGCATGGCAAAGTGTTGGTGGTTGTGGGGCTGCAGGGAGCAGCTCCTGAGCTCCCACCAGGGTCAAACCTCCAAATCAGGAAACAATTCATCCCTTCTTCTCCAAGCACCCAATAGCTGCAAATAAAACCTGAACTTTTTGACACAGAATGTTCAATGCAAAGCATTAAAAAAAAAAAAAATCCACCCGAACCACTCAAGCTCTATGGCAGTGACCCCAGACAGAGGTTATTATAATAATATATACAATATTCTTATAGCAATTCATGTGTGATACCACACTACCTCAGTTTAATTCACCTTTTTGCCTCAAGTGTTCCAGCAGTGGGTTTGTGTTTGTTTTGAATTTCCTAGTAAGTGCCAAGGGTGTGCTGCAGACTGTGCCTAAAATAGCATCTGGTTTGTAATTACTGTCTGCAACCTAAATTACAAAAAACCTGTTGCTCCATGAAAAGATATAATTATTGAGAAGGTCTTTTATGCATGGTTTGTCTGCATGCTCAACCATCAATTAAATCATTACCATCTAATACTGCTCATAAATAGAATTGCACAGATTCCCAAATTCCTGAACCTACAAAAATTTGTTTCCAAGTGAAAAATTAACATAGTTATTGAATAACTAAAGAAAAGCATAATTCCTCCATGGAGATTGGAGCTCCAAGCAGAGCCTTTTGTCTCTTTTCTTCGTGGAGGACTATACAAAATTGTTAATTGAGGGGTAAAATCAAGTCTGGTTTATCCACTGCAGGTACATGGGATAAAGGCTCATTGATCCCAAACCTATTTTGTGGGTACCAGTCTGCATCTGCCATCACCACTTCAGTCTGGCAGCACAGCCTTTCTGCTCCAGAATTTTGCCCAGTCTTCCCAATTTTGACCTTAAATAATATAAATCTTTATTTTTTTCCCCTGCAACCAGACACACACATCAGACACTCATAAATAAAATTTCTATGCTTTCCTCATTCTGATCTGCTTACCAAAGGAACAGAACAGTAGAGGGGGTGCATAAACACACATTTTTGTGCTGCCCAGGGCTGTGTGTCAGGTAAAATCAAAGGATTGGTGTGTGTTTCAAGAGCTTAAGAAAAAAAAAAAAAAAAAAAGTTTAGTATCCTCTTGATCTCCTTCCACCTACTGACACAGTTCCTGTGCCAAGTGTGACAGCTCTGAAACAGCATTTTGCCAGGGATGCTCTGCAGGGAGTCAGCAGAGAACTCAGTGTTCCCTTTTGGGATCTCATGGAAAGAACCAGCAGAGTGAGGGCAGGAGGCATTCATCCTTCCCTGCTGGGTCTTTGGAGCCCTCCCAACATCATCAGTTTCAAGCCTTCAGCCATGAGCCTCCAAGCTGATGGACAAGCTGTGGGAGACCTTGAGCTTCCAGCATTTTCCCTTATGCTGCAGTGCCTTAAGCAGAGATCACCTCTGACACAAAGACTTCTTTTCCTCCAATGGAAAGATTTCTTCATCCCTCGGCTGAAGGCTGTGCTTGTGTTACAGCAATCCTGAGTAATGTCAGGCATGGATGTAAAGGAATGAATGCCCCATTTCCAGTAAGCACCAGCAGGGCTCAGGGCTTTGCAGTATTTCCTTTGATCTGTCTTTATCTATAGATCACCACCTGGGTAATCCTATAAACAAATCCTCCTTAATGTTGTATTGTTTTAATTATGTTAGTCATAAACACGTTTTCCAGCATCCTGGTGTTGTGAGTGGTGGATATCACTCCTGATCATGTAGAGGATACTGAACAAACCCAGCCAGGGAAAATGACCTTCTTCTGTCATGAATCCTCATATGATTCACTGTGTCTCTGGAAAAAGCCCTGTAGTGGCTTTAGAAAGATAAAGGTTTGGGTTTTACTGAGCTGGATGAATGAATTCCAGTATCACTTTAGACAAAAGAATGCAATCTGATATGAGTATTTTGCCTTCAGTCCCTGACATTTCCTTCTGCACTGCCTACTCTGGGCATTCCTCTTCAGTGCCTTGGTTTGTGTTCTGGAAATAAAAGCATTTCCCTTAAGCCTATCAAATGAAAAACACAGGACATATCCTGGAAAATGCTAAGAAAAGTACAGTGTAGATCTATTTCTCATCTCCAAAATAATCTTAATTCATACATCCTTTTACAAGTAATTTCCTCCTTCCTCTACCTTCCCGTAACTCCTTTGGCTGCACGTACGTGGAAGGTTTTCCCTGAGTATTTATATTTTTCATTAGAAGTGTATTTCTCCTTCAGACACACAGAATTTATTGGAAATGTCTCCCTTTAATCATAACTTCTCTAGAAAAACGTATTTCAAAGGGTCAACCACTTATTTCATCTTCTCAGCAAAAGAGGCACCATTGCCCTTGTTCCTGCCTAGTGCACCAGGAAATGCCCCCCAGAAGGGCCCCTTTACAGGATGAATTTTGCATGGCTCACACGTGCAAATGTGAATATTCATAGCAGCTCTTGTGGCTGGCTTTGAAGCTCTTACACATGAGCAGGGAAATGAAGATCAAGGAGAGATCCTTTCCAATTGGCACAGCTCTGAGCCTGTTTCTAGTGCTTCCTACCCCTGAAACTGGACTTTAGATGCAATTAGAGCTCAGATTCCATGGTGCTCTCGGGCACTGCTGTAACCTCGTCACAGCCATGACTTTGAAATGGCAGAATTAGAGACCCTGTCTCAGATTTAATTTTTGGGGACCTTCTGGCCATCTGCTGAGCAACCACCAAGTGCCACTGACTCCATCTAATCGCTGGGGGAAGCTTTCCATTGGGTTTGCTGGGATGCCCTTAGTCCAGACTAACCTGGAGTCTCTGTCTTCCAAACTGTTGCTGCTCCCCAGTTGCAGCAAAAGATTCCTATTACAGCTTTACATCATGATTTAAGCGCTGAGTTTGCATGGCACAGTCCTTCCTTTTGCATATAAATGTATGTATTTTGCATATAATCTAACCCAGGAAGGCATTAGTGCAGTCCCTCAGTGACTCATTAAATAATTTAAATCAAGTTTTAGTGCACTTTTCATGCAAAGAACGACTGCACAATGCTATCTCATTAAAAACAAAACAAAATCAAAAACCAACAACAAAACCCCAAATAAAAAAGAGTGTTTAAAATGGGCTCCAAATTCTTGAAACAACAATCAATTGCACCCTCATTTAATTCAGGCACAACCAGCTTTCTGGCCTGTTCTTATGTTTAATAACACTACTGGGAGTATTGCCATTGGCAACAATGAGGAAAAATAACACCTGGTTTCATATATGCTTCAGCTTATAAAATAATAACTCAACAAGTAGCTTAACATGATTTTGCTTAACCTGTTCTTTTATTTTCATACCTAAAATACAAGGACCAGAACACAGAGGAAATTAGCAAAAACTGCAGTGCTTCTTTTTGTTCAGTATTAAAAAACTCAAGCCTCATTTAAGGATGTTGTGTAAATCATCCTTTTTAGAGGGATATGTTGCAGTCACAGATGTCAGAAAAGAAACAGAATGACTGGATGGTGGCAAAGTATTCCTGGTTTCTGTCCGCTCCATTAGGAACAACACGGAATTTCTGCCACCTCACGAGTTTACCCCATTCAACACCCCTATTAGAATCACAGAATCATGGAATCATATAATTGATAGAATGACAGAATGATAGAACCATGATAGAATTATAGAATTATAGATTTATAGAATTAGAGAATTATAGAACTATAGAATGGTTTGTGTTGGAAGGGGCCTGAAAGATCAACCAGTTCCAACGCCCCTGCCATGGTTCCACTGACCCAGGTTGCTCCAAGCCCCATCCAACCTGGCCTTGGACACTTCCACGGATGGGGCAGCCACAGCTTCTCTGGGCAGCCTATGCCAGGGCCTCACCACCACCACAGTAAAGGATTCCTTCCTGATATCCCACCTAACCCTTCCCTCTGTCAGTTTAAAGCCATTACTGCTTGTCCTGTCACTAGAAACCCTTGGGAAAAGCCCCTCTCCCCCTTTCTTGTAGCCCCTTTTGGCCCTGGAAGGCTGCTGGGAGGTGTCCCTGGAGCTGTCTCTTCTCCAGGCTGAAGGGTTCCAAGGTCTGCTGCCCCAGCCCAGCAGAGACTGGAATGGCAGTGTTCATTTCTGTGTTAATAACTTTCCAAAGGGCTCATCACCCCCGAGCCAGCAGACAGGCCTCACCATGCAGGCTGATGGAAGCAGCTCTGTCATTATTTAGTCACTCCACGATTGACTCCTTTGTGTTTTCAGACAACTTGCTCTGCAGCCCTGTGGCTGCACCTGCACTGCACAATCTCCTGTCCATTTATCCACTGATAACATGTTATTAAATGGAAGCATTTTGCCCCTCTCCTGCCAAGGCAGTGCAGGGACACCACTGAAGGAACTGGAATTAATTCTCACCAGAACCATTGTTTTGTTGTGGAACCCCTTATGCTGACCCTTCTCCATCAGAAGGCCCCAGGTGAGGAGGACGAGAATTTTCTCCATCAGAATTCTTTTCAAAGCAAAATTAACAGGTTTTACTGATTCAGCAGGATTCTATTTTTGGTGCTTAGATGGGAATACATTTAGGGAAAGAGAGGAATATAATTTACAGCAAGAGCTTAGAGCAGATCCCCTTGTGACATCAGAATGTAGACACTCAAGGTTCCTCATTACTGCTGAAAAGCTTGTCCCATGTAAGTGCAACCAGTCTGGGGCAAACAGCTCCCATTGCTCTAGTCATTTGAAATCTGTTTAGCTGTCTGTCTATATTAGAGACAAAAAGCATTTATTTGATGTATTTCCCAGTTATTCAAGAGATCATGAGTAAAAACATCAAAGTGTGGAGCCTCTGCAACACATTCCACAATAAACACACCCAGCTTTTAGCCTTGTTTATTTTCACGAGGCTTTGCTTTTAAGGGGTTTTATTTTGTTTCAGTTCCTTTCTCCTCACATCAAATTCAGAGTGGTCTTCCACTTATCTTATCTTTCCTACATCAGTGACAGTCTTTTTGAGTTTGAACAACATTATCAGAGAAGTTATCAGTGTTCTGCTGAAACTGAAGGGATTTAACAGATACCACATTATTCAGAAGCTCCTGCTTGCCATTTGGGATAAATGTCTGTATTTGAGGAGAGAATATATCATGTTATTCATGCCTGTGATTCTTCATCATATGGAGAAAGTTTTACTTCAAATAATGAATCAGAAAGCAAAGCAGCAAGAGGGTCATAGAGGAAAAAAAAGTACACAACAGCAAGAGGGATGGAGAGGAGAGGAAAAATGTGATGGGAAAAAAATGAGACAGGACTGGAATTAAAGGCAATGATGTAGAAAAAAATCCTGACAGCTTTAATGAGTTGTCAAAGAAGATCTGCAAAGGCTCCAAAACAAATGAAATAAAAAAAAAAGCAAAGCCATATAAATACACATAAAAATGAAAATGGAGCAAAGTGTCTCATCTGCTATTTCTGGATGCCAAAATTAAACTACTCTACCTAATAAACTAAAATTGCTGTTCATGAAATGCTGCTTTAGTTTATGACATATGCAGCCTGTACTGGTTCTAAAGATTAACCTGCATCAAAATCTCCAGCCTGTTTCTCCTGGAAAATTCCCTTAGCTTCCATGGTTTCTGATGCTAAGAAACCCTAATATTATGGTTTCCATCATCCTTGATTCAATCAAATTCATTCTTTACTTGGTTTACCTCGACTGCATAGAATTAATGTTTGTGTATGTGAGTGGCTTCTTCCTGGGCTGGTAAACAGGAGGAACAAGTTTTCTCAATATTCTCAGCTTAATCAATATATCTACAATAGCAAAGGGGAACGTTTCAGAGGTGAAAAGTGCAAATCATGCACTGAGGACTCTGCTGTGGTCCCTGAAGCCTGACCTACCACAGGATGCTGTGACACCTTCAAAGGAGTGTGGGAGCAGCTGGGTCTTCTGATACTCCATTTCATCTCCAGGCACATCAGGAGAAATATGCTTGTTTCTTTACCAAAAAGGAGAATGGAAAATATCAACTTTTTTGTGTCTCTGTGGTACAGAATAAACAAGCTCTGGTAGGTTTAAATTAGCAGATGATATTTGTGACTAGTGAAAAAACAACATTACCTTTCTAGAGAAATGTAGCCTTAAAAAACATGATCAAATAAACAATAAAATCATTATGTTTAAGTAAAATAAATAATTTAAATGGGATTTAATGTATGCACTAAATGACTGATGCCACACTAAAAAATCTTTCATTATTAGCCCTGTACATATATTTGTACTCATACACATATAATATTGAGAAGAGGTGTACTAGAGAAGCTGTTTTTCCACAGTAATTGTCACCCATGAAAAGTGCTAAAAATACAGCCACAAAAAGCAATCTGTTTCTCTGAGTTCTGTGTTTCCTTTCCTGCCATTTTTTTAAATGAATGTCTTTTAATGGAAATCAGATTTTTTTTTTTTTTCTCATAAGTTAATCTACTCCTAGAGCTCCTTCACTGTCTTTGGTTGCAATCCCTGGTATTTCTGCACCCATGAATTGTGTGGGACAATGGCAGGAATATTGAAGGTCCTTCAGGGGTTCTGTTTCCAAGCTAAGATCCAGATGTTACCACATAATCACATTTCTTCCATGAGCCTCCTCTTAAACATAACATTAACACTCTCTCTAACATTAACATGTCTCTTTAAGGCTATTTGTCAATTAATGGAAATCAAGGAAATTAACTTATCATTTTAGTACCTGGACAAAAGGAATGGAAAACTAAAAAAATGATGGAGAAAAGAAACTGTGGCCCTTTGTTCTCCATTTTCTGCATTTTCCTGTTGCCATCTTTCACAACTCTCCCACAATAACTGACCCAAATTTTAGTGCTGTTTGTTTGCAATCCACGGAAGATTTTGTTTAGAAAAAAAGGTTACATTCATATTTATTATAATTTTGATTTTTTCAATATCTCTAACTTAAATCCCTTCAATTCATATTTATAATATTTGTCAAAGATCATTCCTCCTTGTACCTTGCACACTTATGTTTTAATTGGTATCTAAATTCTTAATTTGAAAAATCCTATCTGATAAAAGTATTGCTAAAGAAAGAGAGATTCCATCAACCACTCAACTTCTTTTTGTTTCAGGTTAAGCCTAGAGGGCTCAGCACAGAGTAAGACCCTTGCTTGAAATGCTTGCTGAAGTCAACATTTTTGTTTCTGGGACTGGATTTTCACCAAAGAAATTAAAATTGCTAGTGGGAGAGGGCTATGCATTCTGGAATGCTTCTCATTTTCATTTCTCTTTTACACAATTTAATTTTTTTTTCTTTCATTTTGGAAACATCCTCTATAATACAAGGGACAAGCCGCAGCATTTCTGTAGATGTAGAACCCATTAGGATCACAAAAATACCTGAAGTGGATATGACTATTAATTCTGAAGGCAGATTCTCTATTCTTATCTTGCACTATTGTTATTCTGCATTCAGGATGCACCAGAAAGCTGCCAGATTTTTCCTACCATGCTTTCTGCCTTCAGTCTTCAGGAGGTGTGCAGTCAGTATCATGGTTTTTACAATTACCCATCTGACAAATAGTGTGCAGCTCCCCCTGTTCTCTGTGGGCTTCTTTAGGAGCCCCAAAAGCTCCTACAGCAGATCATACTTTATTTTTTTTCAAATAAAAAACAAAAGCTGAAGCCTTAGCCCTGAATGCTCCTGATCTAAAGAAAGACCTCGGAGATGGAGATGTCAAATATTAGAAATGTCTTCTGTAATAAGTCAGACATATGAACAAATCACAGTTAGATGGAAATGGTCTGAGAGTCTCAAGCAGGGACTGTTACTATATATTGGTAATATTCCTGGAAAATTATAGCTCATCCCTTTGGTGATATTAAAGGTAAACATTAAATAAATGCCACCTATGCTGTTGCTGTTAGGTTTTGGAAAAAGCAATGCCTTTATGAATGGGATGCAGTCACTCTACAGCACGCTCCTGCTTATTACTGCTGTTGGGAAAAACAAATCCAAAAAGACTACAACAAACACGTTTTAAGCCAGTACTTTTCTCTCCTGCCAGCTGGTAACAACGAGTTGGTGTTCAGTTTCATGGCAATGCAGATTTATGGCTCTGCTTTTTTGTGCAAATAAAATCCACAACCGAGTTGTTTACCTGCTTTGAATGGAAGCAGCTAAATGCCAGGATCAGCTGGCACACAGTGCATGTCCAAATGTGCTTTCCAATATTTCCTCTAGCACAGGAGACTGAAAGTTCTTCTAAGTACAAGCTAGAACTTAGACTGGCAGTTTGTTATTGGACAGATGCCATTGATAAATTAATTATTGCTCTTGCGCCGTTGGGGCAAGGGTGTTGTTTGTGTATTTTCCATAAAAACCAATTATAAATTCTTTATA
>VZUA01039784.1:0-12890 GCA_013401035.1 Horornis vulcanius
ACTTTGGCTCAGTGGGTCAGCTC
The DNA here is from genome assembly GCA_013401035.1 of Horornis vulcanius. NCBI lineage: Eukaryota > Metazoa > Chordata > Aves > Passeriformes > Scotocercidae > Horornis > Horornis vulcanius. The sequence continues at coordinate 24 of VZUA01039784.1, forward strand.
TCAAAATTTATTTTGGTCTCTCCTGCCGTCTTTACAAACTTTTAACTGAAAAACAGATTGACAGGAACATGTTTCTGTAAATCTGTAGCATCACAGAAAACAGCCTATATACATTTTAACTTCTCACAGAGCCCATGCCACAAGTCTTTGTTAAAATCAACACCTAAAGTTCTTAGTGGGGTTGTTTTTGTTACTCCAGTCTGAAATGTGGTTCAAATGGCAGTGCCCCTTCCCAAACAGACACTTCCTAAAGCAGTAATGTAAAAAATGAGCTAATGCAGATTTTTTATGCTTGCTTTTTGTTGTTGTTGTTTTTAATTTTGTTGGTTGAGATTTTGCTTTGTTTTCTGTTTCTCTCTCACATCTGTCCATGACAGTGAGATGCTCTTGCTATTCCATTTGGCCATGGGGGTACACTTGGTTTCCAAAATGTGTGACAGCATCTCTCTGGTAGGAGAGAGGGAACGTGCAAGCCATGCCACACCTTGTACTACACAAAGGCTCATGTCATGCCCCAAAGAAGAGAGCAAGAGTTACTCATCCCTGGAGGTTTGGAAAGGGACTTGGGAGCACCACCCCCCCACACTTCCATTGCTCATTTCCAGGTGCTCCTTTTCCAAAAGGCATCTTCCATGCTTCTTTTATTTAGCTTAAAATCATGCCAGACAGGGCCATTCTGAAGTGCACGGATGTTTCCCAAACTCTCCTGGGGTATTCCTAAAAGTGAGCTGCATCCTATAGTTTGAGGACTGGGAGAAGTGTGAGGGGAGCTGGAAAGAAACTCAGAATACAGAAGGAAAATGCAGGAACTGAGAGCAAGGATGGCCCTTATAACTCAGGTGTTGGACTGGGTCATTTGTGAGACCTCTGGCTGCCTGGCAAGTTGCATAATTCCTTAGGTTCTCATCCTTACTTTATAGATGAGAAGTTAGTGGTCCCAGCTTTCTCTTTGTACATCACATCTATTTAAGTGAGCAACTCAGAATAAAAATGAGTAAAAAATGAGAAGGATTTTTTTTTTCTTTACAACTTCTGTCTTGGGGGCACACATCATTTAAGAGCCCTGAGCTAGCTGAGGTTCTCCCTGGAGATGCAGTGCTCATTAACAGCGTGACAAAAATACACTTCAGATAGGCTGGGCAGAAATGCCAGAGATTTTGAAACTGCATTCAAGCAATGGCAAGGCCGTTGAGATACAAAAAAAGCTTTACAACTGTTCCAAATACTTGCTAGTGGAAGACTGTTAACAGACAGGAAAAAATGGGGAGGTGTCCAAAACCAGCAATCCACCCTGGTGAGAAATCCAGCTGCTGGGAAGTGGAATGGTGCTGGAATTCATACCAGGTTGTTGTCTCTGGACACCAGTCAATGGACTCCATCTTTTATATCACCCTCCTGTTAGCCATAAGAAATTGGTGTTTTTCAACTCCTTTTCTCTTGGCAGCTGGATGTGGAGAAGGAGCTTTTTCTCTCAAGACTTTGCTGAAGAACCATTTCAAAGCTGTTGAATTTTGGAGTTCAGGGAAGGAACTTCATTACTCTGCCCCACTCCTGCCTCTTGAAGGTCACCATTGGACTAAGAAAAATCGACACAAGTCTACCCTTCCTGCAGCTGCTCAGCTCCTGCTGTTTGGGTTTTACTGCTGGGCCCAGAGCTGCTTATCTTCATAGTCTTCCTCCCCTCTGAATAACTTCAGTATTTATCTCTAGAATCAATGGCTGCTTTCTTCAGCACAGTCTTGGAAAACCAGCATCTTTAGAGATCTCAGAAAGGACACCCCATTCCTCCCCCCTCTGCCTCCATCGCTGCAAATTTGAGATGACTATAAAAAAAGAGAACCGAAGAAAGAAATAATTGGCGGTTCTTTTCCTTGGTGCTGGCTGCACTTTGATGATTGTGTTTTTTTGAGATTTTCCACGTAGCCTCAAGGAATGGGGAAGCTGTTTATTTGGACGTTAGGATTCCAGGTAACAGCTACAGGATTCCAGCTGCTGCTCGAGCCTCGGGCTCCGTGATCCTCGCCGATTTATGTGCGCGAATGTTAAGAGATTTGGCAGCATTTCAAGCGAGCGGGTGAAAACAACGTGTTTATTCTAAGCTTTGCTCTTGCCCTTTGACTTGACAGCGACTGTGCAAGTGGCCTGGCTGCTCCAGCCCCTCTCTGGAGCATGGGAAAAGCAGGAGCAGCAGCAGGGAGACAGCTGGCTGGCTGCTGACTTAGAAAGGCATCATTGCGTCACACTGGGTAAGTTATCTTTGCCATCAGAAGGGCCAGGATTTTCCCTTTTTTTCCCCCCTCCTTTTTTTAAAATTCTGTGGGTGGTAGGTGCTCCACAAATTGATGGCGGGGATTTGGTGACGTCGAGTGAAGTGTCCCATCTGCCAGAGGCAAAGTGGGTTTTCATCCTTGAAATGTAATGCTTTTCTGACCCTTAAAAAAAACCAAAAAAACCCCAAACTTTGCTGGACTCCCTTTGAATCCCCTTTAAATTAATGGTTTGTAAACTTATTAAGATTTTAGGATATTGGGTCTTTCTCATATTTAATGTGTGGATTGTCTGAATGGAAACATTAAAGCCAATATAAGCAATAAAGATGGATTGCCAGTAAAATAAACAGTTTGGCCTCTGACAGCCCAGAGAAAGCAGATCAAGTCAAGAAACATTTCATAATAGTCACTTTTTTAACTGTAATGGCTGATTCTTACTTAAACCTCACTGCTCTCCAGTTTATTAATCCACACATTTAACTTGGTGTGAAAGTGGAAGTTAATTGACAGTCTGCTTCCAAAGCAATTGGAAGGTATTGTGATAGGCACCAAAATGCCACGTGAAATATGAAATACAGAGTAGAAGTGAATGGGAAACAGTAGGGGTGTGTTTCTGAGAATCCAAAGAGTTTGCAAATGATACAAATGAACAAACATGAAATCATATTGACATGGATATGGATTGCTAGGAAAATTCTGGATCTGGATGAACCTCATGGAGAATTTATGGTAATTCCTGTCATGCCAGACTTTCGCCTTGTCTCTTTAAAACTCTTATGGTGAAACTGAGGGAGAGATGTCTTGCCCAGTTTGCATCTAGTGTTGTAAAGTGTACTTATGCAGACAACTCAGTGGCAGGGAATCACATTTGGGGCTCCTTTCCTGAAGTCACCCTGCCGGTGAGTGTATTTTACACCTCTTTATGTGGAGCAGCTCAGCAGGTTGCATGAGGAATGTAATGTCCTGGAGGGCTGACTTCATAATTTGTGGCCGTGGATATATTTCCTTCATGAAACCACACTTATGTTTCTTTATTGTCGTTATTATTTTAAAGGGTTTTAACTGCTCGCAACTTCTTTTTCCATAAGCCTCGCTCCCCTGTCTTTGGTATTCTGATTTTTTAGATTTCAGATGGCTTAGCAGTGGTGTTAAGGATCAGGTTGATGGCTGGAGACATCTGGATGGCTCTGGGATGTGTTCATAACATAATCAGATCTCTTCACTACACATTTTGAGTCCATGTTCTCATTTTTCCTCTGCATTTCTCATTGTTTCGTGTCCTCTCCGTTTGCATGTAGTCTCATGTAATTATATAAAAATAGTTTCCTTATGCATGGTATGAGTTTTTATAACTTTGCATTCACTTTCTTTCTTTATTTCCATCATTTCATGGTTAAATAGGTAGAAAAGTTAGGTAATATGTACACAGGGACTGCTCCACCAGACTGGAGCTCTGAGTATCTCTGTTACCATGTGCTGCAGCCAAAGAAGTTTACAGCATGCAGAGGGAAAAGGTTATTGTTAGTGTAACTGAATAAGTATTAGGGTTAATATATAATGTATAGGTCTATGTAATGGATAGTTTTTATTCATCATAAAATGTTCAAATGGCTTGCAGATGTCTGACTGCTGCAGCTGTTGCAGACCTTGTAATGGCATTAGGCTCTGACTCAGAGAGCAGCTCCTTTGCCAAGAGATTCTGGCAGTGGCTGCAGCTGTGATACTCCCATTGAAAAAAGGACTGTCAGCAGTGGAGGTGGTGATACAAAGCGGAATGGGAGGATGAGAAAGGGGCAAGGCTGGCTTTAGGTATGGCAGGAAAATGGAGGTGCTGAATGCTTCCCTTTTTAACTGCCTCGGCAGCATCCTGCCACTGCACTGACCAAGGAAGCAGCTGGAATTTATAGTCACCACAGATTCTGGCTACATGCAGCTTGTGTTACACTAACTGGGGAAAAAAAACCACAAAACACCAAACCTTTGGTAATGTAAAACTTTGTTCTCAAGTTTTCAAAAAGAAAGGATGTCCCTAAAAGCAGACAGGATTGAATCTCACTGTGCAAAAGCAGCCTGTTGCACAAACTGTGCAGCACGGGAGCTTGGCTGCTTGCTGCCTGTGGAGACTGTGGAGTCAGGGAATATCTTCCTTGGCAGCCAAAGGAATGCCAGCATCCTGAAAAACCACTGAGGAAAAAAGAAAATCCACTAAGTGTCTCATGATTGTTTCCCTGTATCTGTGAAGAAAATAATGAAGACTGACATGCAAAGTAGGCGCACGTTTTATACGTGGGATGTTGTACTGAGACAAACACGCTGGGTTTGAAACAGCTTTTTGATTCCTGTGTGACTGGAAAAGTAAAAGCATGACCATTTTTAGAAGAGAATTGGAGAAGGCAGTGCAAAACAAAAGCACAATTTTGACTGGGTTTGGTGATAGTTGTTAGAAAGTAGAACTGAGGGAATGAAACCCTGAAGGCAGCTGAACTGTAAATCCCTGAAATGGGGAGGGAGCAAGAGTCATTTCTCAATGAAGAGCAGATTTCATCGCTGCCTTTTCTGTTACTTTTAACCACTTATGGAGAGCAGGGTTTAGTCATGAAATGGACTGCAGAGCTGGTCCTGCTCTATGAACCTACAAAGCCAGAAGCAGTATAGTTTCTGGCACCTTTTGAAGGGTCTCTGCTGATTGCAGTGTGTTCTCTCTGCCCATGATCTGTATTTATGACAGCAAAGCTATCAAAATATGCTGGGTGACCTAATTGTGGCTTTCCAATACCTGAAAGGAGTTTACAGGAGAGCTGGAAAGGGACTTTTCACAAGAGCCTGGAGTGACAGGACAAGGGGAAATGGCTTCAAACTGACAGAGAGTAAGTTTAGACTGGATATTAGAAAGAATTTCTCCCCTGTGAGGGTGGTGAGGCCCTGGTACAGGTTGTCCAGAGAAGCTGTGGCTGCCCCATCCCTGGAAGTGTTCAAGACCATATTCAATGGAGCTCTGAGCAACCTGGGATGGTGGAAGGTGTCCCTGCACATGGCAGCGGAGTGAAACAAGAGGATCTTTGAGGTCCCTTGCAACCCACACAATTCTGGGATTCTTTGTTTTTTTGAAAATCTACAGATAATTAGAAAAGAGATGCAGTCTATGTGAACTTCACTGACTAGATTTAAAAAAGAAAAATATTACTGATGTAACTTATTCCTTGCATGAGTAAAAGGGAATGAGTTGCTAACAGCTCTCTTCTCCAGGGCTGCATTGGCTGTTGCCTGGAGCTGTGAGCTGGGATCCCAAGAATCCCACCATGTCCCTGAGAGCATTGTCCAAAGGCTTCTTGAACACTGTCAGGCTTGGGGCTGTGACCACTGCCCAGAGGAGCCTGTTCCCATGCCCAACCACTCCCTGGGTGCAAAGCTCTTTCCTGATATCCAACCTAAACCTCCCCTACAGAGCATTTTTCCATTGTTTTCTGTGCTGGCCAATGAATAAATATTGTGTGTGGTGAGGAAGAATCCCAGTGCTGGATGGGCACAGCCCCTGTCCCAGGAGGCCCTACAGCAATGGAATGGGCTGTGTGGTCTGTGGAGTTTCATGCACCCCTTCTATGGGAGGAGGCTTAAATCTCTCCCTGGGAATCTGCACCTGCCCTGGGAAATAAACAGGATGTTGCAAACTGAAAAGGGCTGAAAAGTCACTGCCCAGTTTGGTGGTCCATGGGGCAGGTGGGTCTGTAGCTGCAGGCATTGCAGAGCTTTGGGAGAATGCCATGCACAAAGCATCTCTGTGCTGCCCTTCCCCAGCCCAGGGCTGAATGCCCCAGTCTTCCTCAGAGGAAGAAGCAGAGCTTGGCAGGGATTCAAGCCTGGATCCCAGAGGCAGCACTGCCTTGCTAGCAGAGCATTCAATCTCAAGCCAATTTGCCTCCCAACCCACCAGCTAACCCAGGCACAGTGTGAGGTTGGTATTTCTTCTGCTGCTTCCAGATCCAAAGCTGTTTCATGCACAGCCAGTATGGGAATCTCTGTACCTTACTGCTCTGCAAGGTGTTGATACAGCCTTTCTTTCCTAGAATGTTTTCTTATCAGTAAATCTTAGGAAAACTGTCTAGAAAGTCTCTTGTATCTCCTCTTTCTTGTGAGGAAAGGCTGACTTGGGTAATCTGACTCCAGGAGAGAATTATTGGCAGGAAAAAGGACATTATAGAATTGCAATCTGTTAAAAAATGGGAATAAAGAAATTAGTGGAGAAGAAGTCTGCCTGTGGCCATTGAATATAATGGTCTGATTGCAATTTCTGATTCAGAAAGGTGCAAGCTGTGCCAGGGAAGGTTCAGGTTGGACACCAGGAAGAATTTCTTCATGGAAAGGGCTGCCAAGCATTGCAAGGGGCTGCCCAGGGAGGTGTGAGAGTCCCCATCCCTGGAGTTGTTCATCTGGATGTGGCACTCAGTGCTTTGCTCTGGCTGGCAAGATGAAGATCTGTAAAGGTGGAACCTGATGATCTTGGAGGTCTTTTCCATCCTAAATGCACATGTTGTCCTTGTACCCAGATGACAGCAGCGCCTCGTGTTGAGGAAGAGCCTGAAAGCATTAATGGGAATGCTGCCCCAAACATAACCCATGAGCTGATCCAGAGCCTGGTCCAGAGGCCTGGCTGCTCCAAGCTCTGGGCTTCAGCCAGATGTGGTGGCAGGAACATGTGTCAGCCCTGGGATGTCAGCTCTGGGCCTGCAGGAGAAGGTGCAAGTGCTGCAGCGTGGACCATCAGAGATGGGCTTGGCTACCTTCACCCCAGGGGTGCGTGGTAGTTTCCACAAATCCCACCTTGGCAGAGATGAGAAGGGGAATGTTTGTGGAAGGCTTCTGCCCTTGGCATTTCCTATTTGCTTTTAGCTCCGTGCAGATGTCTGTGTGGGGCTCAGCTTTGCTTCTGCTCTGTGCTAGGAGCTCAGGTGCCTGGCTAGACAGTTGCATTAGGCAGCAAAGCACCTAATCCTCACTGAAGGCCATCTAATCCTCTCAGCTTAATGGCCTTCTGCTCCTTCAGATAGTCCCTTCTTTATTCCTTCCCTATTTGCTCAGCAATTGAATTCTTTCCTCTTCCATCTCCAAAAGAGCCAGCTCTGCTGGCTGGCCATTCTCATTCCTGGTTACCAACACCTCTCAGTCCTTCAGGGCTCCAAAATGCAGAAACCCATAAAAGCAGCTGGAAGTAAATGAGTAATGGAGAGGGAAGTCATGTCTCTGTGGACCAAAGAAAGTGTTCTGTAGACCAGTGTTTGAGAACCTTTCATTAGTGCTTCCTGGTTATTTTTTTCTGCATTTCACTTTGCTGAATCCAAATCCCGCTCAGGCTGGTGGGAATTGTTCCACCGACTTCTGCGAGAGTTGGATCTAACCCCTGGTCTGAAAAGTAAAACTAGTCTCACTGGTTTTCTTTTATTTCACTTTCTGCTTCTCAACTCCCAGAATAACATGCATGCATTCATAGTCCTCCATGGTGACATTCATACAAAATGTTCTCTTTTTATGTTTTTCATAAAATAAAATGTGCATCAGCAATTCCACCTCTGCCCTTCTGACTCTGTTCTTCAACCCTGTTTTTTGCCCCCTTCCACCCTCATGACCTTCTACACAGAGGTAAATAAAAATTTCTTTTTGCATATAGCACATTTTTGAAGAAACTTTGAACAGTAAAATACCCTCAGCTTTCGGCATCATTAAAAACAGACAGTTTGCCCTCAGAAAATAACCTGTTTGTAGTATCTCAAGTGGAAAAAAGATACGCTGGGTTGTGAAAGATGTTTGTTCCATCACCACGGAACTGCTCACACAGTTCTCAGGCCAAGACAGGGCACACAGGGAGGTGACAGTGGATTTCTACATCACAGCTCAATCTTCAGCTTTTAAGTGGAAGCCGTGCTTTTATTCCTAAAATAGCCGTTTGTTCCAATTAACATCTTCCTGGTAGCAGAAAGGGAGCAATGAGTGGAGTATGATGCTACAGAACACAGAGAAGGGAACATAATCTTACAGAGCTCTGGGGGGTTGTCCTCCAGATCGCCCAAAATTCTTTCCAAGTAACGTGTTAAAATACTGGTAATGCAGTGACTCAACCATATAAACAGATGGAGTGAGTAGTGTGCAGCCAGTGATTCAGCTAATGTACAGCTCTGGAAAATTCAAATTTGATTTAACATCAGGAGAAATATTGAATACGACATTTCTAGCTTTTTCCTTGTGTTTAAGGAAGCTTTAAGTAGGTTGGTTTTTCTACCAGAGAGGGTGGAAAAACATAAGCCAGTAGCAGCTGATTCGAAGGATGGCATCTTTGGTCCCTTGCACAGAAACTCCTTGCAGCAGTGCTGCACTGCAGTGCCCGCTCTTGGTCTGAGCCCAAGTCCTGCTGTGGGACACGAGCTCCTAATTTCTCCAGAGGGAGTGTTCCCAGCCGAGTTACGCAGATCTCCATGATCTAGTTCAAGCAAGGCTTAGCACTTATTTAGACTGAGTTAACTCATTAATTTCGGCTTTAAAATCTTAAAAGCTGTATCCACTATAAAGTAAATCACGCGTTTTTTTCCAGGCTCCTCCTATACCATGTAAAGTTGTGGCTGCAGATGTGAATGTGCTGTGCCTGCAAACAGGGCACACCAAGGCTGCTCTTGGGAATGCTCTCCAAACAGCCAGAGGACATCTAAGCTGTTGACATGTCTTACTACATCCTTTTTATTCCCTCAGAGTGATGAAAGGAGAAACTGGTTTTCTTCAGAGGCCTCCCATTGTCAGGAGACCAACACTTAAGAACTCACCTGATTTTTATGGAAATCTGGGGGAAACCCTGTTCTCTTTAAATTATTTCAGTCTTATCACTGCAATTACAGGCTTTATTCCACAAGTTACGAGTACAGATTACTGCCACCTGCATGGAAGCCCATCCCTTCACCCCTATGTAAATGTTGCCTTTGAAAGCTTAATTATGAAAGAGTTGTCACGTACACAGTCGAGAGGCACAAGAAGTGATCTGAACAGGTTAAATGCAGGTGAATGTTATGTTTTGCACACAGTTGTAATATTCATAACGTGGTAATTGCTGAAGGGTGTCAGAGTAAGCTTAATTCCTCTAGCAGCTGTATGTAGGATGGAGTTTTGCCCCTCAGTACATTTACACAATCCTATTGCACCTAAATTAATACTGAAAATGTATTTCAGAGATGAGATTTGGGAAAGTGCTTGTCTCATTTGATGAGGCAGGACCTCAATAATTCAGTGTGAGCACTTATTTGTGCCAGCTGTGAGGAGTGTTCTTACATATTGGGGACTTTTCTAAGTAGTCAAGTAAGGTTCTGACCCCACAAACCTATCTGTGCATACTTTAAATAACAAGCCATACTTAATTTTATTTAATATGTACAATGTGAAGACAGTAACAGAAGTTAAAGTATCTGAGTGTTCTGTTATTTGCCTGAATATTGTCAAACCCCATTTTTCTGTATTTGTAATTTGCTATTACAAAGTATTAAAGTGACATTTCATTCACCCTGGCATGTGGCTTTTGCTTTTTTAGAAAGAGAAGCAGTCCTCTTACCACTGCATTGAAGTGAGTGCACCCATATCAATGGGAGCTCAGAGCATAAAGCCTCATCAGCTGTGTAATAATCCATGTAAGATTTGTAGTATGGAGAATTTCCTCAGGAGTGCTGTCTTCCATCCTATGGATTGGATCCTTGTTCTTTTGCAGAACTGTTTGTTTGGACAATCAGAAATAGAAAGAAAAGGCACCTTTTAACTGTCCTTTCTCTTTCTGTTTCATTTTGTTGGGACTTTTGTTGTTTGCCTTTGGATCACTCATCTCAGTTACTTCTTTATTCTTTTCCCCTGCTGCTCTGATTTTCCAAGTTGCTGGCTTCTCTCAAGGGTCCTGTAATTTTTAGGGCTTTTCTTGAATCTTCATCTCCTGGAGCCATTTCAGCTGTGATATTTTTTAAATGAAGCTTAAGCTTTTAAAATTAAGCCTACAGAAGCTGTATCAGAGATGACTGAAGAGAAACTGAACAGAAAGGACCACTTGACCGTGAGTGGGCTCAGAGCCTTCAGTGAGCTGGAACTCAGGAGTTTGATCAGGAATGATTTTTATGTTACTTTCTTGTGGGAATGAGGTTTATATGGTCATGTCATGTAAGCAGAGGTATATATGAGGGTGTACCCATGTTGTCTAATAATGTTTTGAGTCTACTGGCTCACTCCAGATAGGATTAAAGATGACAGAATAATTTAGTCCCTGTGACTTTCATGAAAATAAGTTGTGGAGCAGGGAAGATGTATCATGTTCTCCCCAAATCATGGAAAATCTGCAGCAGGAACTTCTGGGCAACAGCATGCACTGACTAAAGAGAAATCTTAAATAAATCACAGCTCTGGAAGAGATTTCAGTTAAAACTTGCACCTTACACCCTGAAGTTAACAAACCACAAAGCACAGACGTGTGGGGAACCAGGCTTTCTTCATTATGATCACAAGCTTTAAGATTGAGGGAGTTAAAACATCTACTGAAATCACAAAGAGTAAGAGGCTGAGGAGAGTAATGGATGGAGTAACTTTACCTACAAAGGCAACCAAAAGATGGGATTACTGGGGTGAGGGGGAAACAGCAGGTGAGGAATTTCTACACCTGTTGTGCATGAAGGGGGATCTTAGGAATAGTAAGTGGCAGCCAGGAAGGGAAGGAAAAGCAAAGGGAAGCAGGAGGAGAAAAGAAAATTCAAGTTGGGAAAGGCATCCAGAAGGGTTTTGAAGATCACTGGGAGGAGAGATTAAACAGAAAATAAATTAATTTTAATTTAATCTGTTCGTTCTCAGAAGAAATCAGTGAACTCCTATCCAAAGAAGTGCAGGCGAGGCAGAAGGAGAACAAAGGGGTTCCTGGGAGAATCAAATTTGAAGAAGAGACAGGTCTGGACAGGGGAAGCAGTTAATTTTAAGCACTGTTTAGTGAATGTGTCACTAATGAATGTGTCAGGGATAATGAGAGCTGAAGCTTGTGGTAGAAGCAGCCAACCTGGCCACAGGAACTGTATGAGAGCTGCTGTTACGTAGCACAGGAGCGGAAACAGAGAAAGAGGCTCTTGTGAATGAGACAAACTAAGAGTTGGTTGGTTGTTTTTTTTTTTTTCCTAATCTTGATTAAATAAATCATTCCCATTAACTCTGAGCCATGATTTACCCATCTCTGGATTAGCACAGTTCAGTTCCACCCTCTCTGCTTGGTGTAGAAGTTCCCTCTTTGCTCACGAGCCCGATGTCCACGTGGTTCTGACTGTGCAGGGGAAAAAGGCTGGAAAAGGAACTCCTGTGAAGGCTCCAGGCAGTCTGAGAGGGGACAGAACAACTGTTTTGTCAGTGGACAAATGGTGGCAGTGTGCACAGGGTGACAAGATTCCTGAAGCAACTGTGTTGGCTGAGCAGGGTCTTGACACAGCAGGGACACACAGAGGACTGATGGCAGACCTGGCTTACAGGAACATTTAAGTAGCTGTTTCTATTGCCAAACTATTAGCCAGATCTTTAAAGAGTGGCCTGGCCCAGGAAGGTCTTATATAAAACAACAACAACAAAAAAATAGCTGACTTGCTACTGTTAAACCAGGAAGAGAGACACGGACCATGAAAAAAATGTAGGGTATTCCCAGTTTACTGGGTACAGGATAATCAAGTAGATTCCCAGTGGCGGCTTTGCAGAGGGACACAAGACCTAAAAGTAAAACTGCTTTGGGTTTAAACTGAGCTTCCTAAAATGAGATTTGCTTTTTATGTGTCACCTTCCTCCTCCCCTTGCAAACCTCTGCTCTCAAAGCCAGCGAGGGGTGGTGGGGATGATCTTTCCAAAGTCTTGAGAATGAGGAACAAGGTGGAGAGGACAGGTCGATCACCTGTGACATGCATGACTCAAAGGCATTCCAGCCCTTTTGCACAGGAGACGCTTTTTAAATATCCCAACAGCAAAACAGCCACGCCACAGGGCACCCAGCTGAAGGTACATTCCTGACACTTTCCTGTCCCTTATATAGGAATGGTTTGGGAAAAGGGGGAATATTTAACAGTGGTAACTCATGGGGAAAGAAGCTGTTACAGCACTGCTTCTTCCCAAGGGGAGTTTTCAGGACAAAAAACCCAATGTGTGGGTTTATTTCAGGGCATGGCAGGAGCCGAGCAGCACCTGATCCCATGGGCAGGATCCTGAGGGATAGCGCAGCTCCGATCTCACTCAGATCGCGCAGTCTGGGCGACTGGGGAGAACAGGGGGGCGCAGGTTTGGGGCTGGCACGGTCACAAGGATCAGCCGGGCAGTTTCACCCCACGCAGGCCGGAGAAGAAGTTCCTGGGAGGGCCCGTGAGGAGCCTCCAGCGCGGCTCCCGCACTGGGGCTCCCCGCGGCGACCCCCGCCCGCCCCAGGTGGCTCCCGGGGGCGCCCCACAAGGCGCGGGGACTCGCAGCTCCACCAACCGAGGAAAGGGACTCCCCCAAGCCCGGGCAGCAGCGCCCTGAGGCGATCCCAGGGCGAGCATCAAGGGATGCCCGAGGGAACGCGGCACGAACCCGCCAT
>VZUA01039786.1:14280-26951 GCA_013401035.1 Horornis vulcanius
AGCCTTGATTTTATTTAGGTGTGAAGTATTTCTACTAGAGGACCAAAATCTTAACTGTACATATGTGAACGCTTCGGGGATTTTATTTACAGTAAACCAAGAAAGAGCTTTTTGACATCATATAATATTGAAAGAGTAATATATCCCTCTTATTCTCACTGTAGAATATAGCTATATGTACAATCAGGCACCTTTTGGGAGGATTGATCTAGTTTCTGTTTTTCAGATCAGAACAAAGTCAAGCCCGTTGAGGAGAAAAAAGGAATGTTCTACAAAATGCAGTGAGTCTAAGCCGCAGATTTCTATATTTTTCTGACAGAATTCAGTAAGATTTTCACTTTAAGCAGAAAGCTGTCCTTTTTTCCCCTCTTTTTGTTGTGCACCCACTCAGTAGCAAAGTCAACTTCACTTATGAGTTCTAATAGTCACACTGTTTTCATTTGATGTGCTTCAAACCTTTTACAAAGTCCCAATTGCTTTCTGGTTCTCATGACACCAAGATGGTAGGTCAGAGTGTGGCCTGGATAACTATCTCCTCAGCTGGCAGGTGACACTGCTCATTCCTTTCATTTAGTGAGTCACTTGGAGGGCACCTCTGGACTGAGCATTAGCACAGTGGCTGCATCCTCAGCCCACCTCGTGGCAGTCCTACCCCATCACTGCATTTGCACAGCAGTAAACTTGGGACACAGTGTTGCCTGGTGCTGGTATTCTCTTGTCAAGTGCACTTTTTTGGAAGAGAGATGAAATTTTCCAGAATTCCAGCAGGCATGCTGATGTTTTGCACCACCCCTGCTCTGCCAAACCAAGGGAGCTTGGAAATGCGCTGCTTCACATCAAAGGGTTATGTCATTTTTACAGCACTAGCAGGACACAGTAAGTGTAATTTGCCTTTAGGGAGAAAGATATTTACTTTTCATGGGTACAGTCTCCTATCCTGAAGTGTTAAATCATTTCCCATCTCAGTTGGTTTTTAGATATCTTGGTTAGAGCACAGCTTTTGTGACTGGCTCCTGAACAGAATTAACTTTGATCTCACTTGATCTTGTTGTGACTTCTCATTTCCTCCACACTCCAGGATTTATTCTGTATGCTGTCCTGTTGTGGTTCAGTACAATTCTCTTCCCACAACTCCTCATGTTTTTTGCCACAGACACGATGTACACCCTGCATTGCCCTGTGCAAGCCTCACGTATGCCCCGTGTTGTCCTGACATATCAGTGTGCTTTGGTGAAGTGCAGTGGAGCTCTCTGGGGCTCACAGAAGAGAAGGCAGCAGCCTGTCAGATCCATGGCTGTGACCTGTCTCCTGACCAGAGGTGACTTGTGTCAGGCAAAGAAGGAAATGAGGAATTAGTATATAGGCTGGAAGTATCTTGAAGGTGACATTGCCAGGATGGGAACAGTTGGGAGGTGCTAAATGGTTGAGCTTCTGCAGGAGCTGCAGAAGAGTAGAGCATATTGTCCCAAATCCTTGAGAAGAAACTTTCATTCTGTCAGTAACTCCTAGCATTAAACCTCTTGTTAAACAAAATACAGCTCTTACAGTAAGCTCCATGTATTTTTCCTTTTTTTCTTTATCCCCCTTTCCCCCTTTATCCTCTTTTTTCACTCCTTTTCAATACCTTCATTTCCTCAGTTGATTTTTTTCTTCATTTGTCAAAAGATTTCTTTTTTTCTTTCACAAATCCCTTTCTTGTTTCTCCTTTTGATGTGGCTTTTCTCTGTGTTTCCCTTTCAACCCTCAGAGCTTATTTTAGTCTCTTCTCTGTATTTGTTACATGGAGGAGTGCTATTGAAAAATTAAAAGTAGATTGCATGGGATTTTCTTATTTCTCTTTTTCCTCTAGAGGCCTGTTTCTCTTCCCTGCTATTTCTATGAAGTTTACCATTCCCAAATGCTTCCTTCCTTTTCTTCCAAATTATTTTCCTCATCTTTTGCTCTCTTGCTCTGTCCTTCAACTTCCCCTTCACTTATTATTGCTTGATATTTAATTTCTCGGGCAGGGTGAGTCTTTGTGGAAGCATTCTGGATAAATACTCCAATCTGTACCTCAGCTCTGCTGACAAACACCAACTTCTCAGCTGCATCTACACTGGCTTTTTGTTCCATTTCTTCCCTATTTCACCCCCAGTAGCAGCAGGGAGGTTGGCAGTATTAAGTGCTACAGCCACACTATTACCACAGCCTTGTATAACCCATTAAAGATCAGGTCTGTATGACATTGTAATTTTAATAGCAGTCGCTGGCAGCCTATCTCTGCTTGTTCTCCTATTATTACAACCACCAGTAGAGCTGTTCTACTGGGAAATTTCAAGTGTAGACAAAGCTTTAATCAACAGTAATCTGATCCTTTAAAAATGCAACACCAATTCATTTATTTCTCATTTCACATATGAAATTTTAATAGGTACAATCACCCTTAAGGATGTTTCAAATATTAACATGATGCACAATTACAAAACAGAATCTTTTTTCTGTATGAAGCTATCAGCATCTTTGAACCAAGTAAGTAGTTTTCTGTGCAGACATCAAGTTTACTATCAATCAGAAGCTTATTAACAGCTGTGTTAGTCCTAATTAAGTGCAAAGCAATGGCAGACTTTTTAATTAAGTCTTATTTTCCTAAGAGGAGTCTGATGGGTTTTTTTTCTCTTTCTTTTCCCCACCTCCATCCTTATTTACTGTGTAAAGTCAGCTTTAAAAATAGCTGGAATACAAGATGGGGCCATTGACATGAGGCCAAGGCACCAGCAAATATTTATTTTACAGAAATGTTATGTTGTGATTATACTGACCATATTTTATTCCTCTGGTTTTGTAAGACAATTCTGATTTTTTTTAACTTTTCTGCAGTGTTTTGCATTTTGTTTTCTTTTTTAGTTCTCCACTTGTTTGTAGTGTATTCCCTGCATCCTTAGTTTCAACAGAAGTGGAAATTAATTTTAGTGTATAAATTCACATGAGAGAAAGTGGAAATGTGTGACATCATATACACCCAAAAGGTCCTTGTTGCCTGACTAGACCTCTGTGTGTAGTACAATGCAGTAAATACTCAGTTGTTATGAGAAAGTATTGGCCTCACAGGTAAGCTGAAATTAAGAAGTGTCTACAAGTGTTTGATTTTCGTAGTCCTGAGCAGTGCCCAGTGGTGTATGTGTACAAGTGAAGGAGGCAGAGAAATGCTCTGAAAACTCTTGTAATCTGCACATTCTACCCAGCACTGTTTAAACTGGAGAACTTCTGTAACCACAAACCATGCCTGTATTTTTACTTTGCTAAGAGGATAAGCAGTGTGTACATGTAAGAGGGCAGAGTAACCTCTCACTGCTCTTGACAAAGCATTGTCAAGCACCAATATTTTTCTGCATCATTACAGGTATAAAACGCCTTTACCTCAGCTCTGTTCAGTCTCTATTTTAACCTGAGATAAAATGTCTTGAGGCAAATCCTGGCCTGGATGAGCTCACAGTTACACCAAGGACTCCTGTGAAAAGCTGACAGTTTACAAGGGATGAGGATCTGAGGATCTGTCCTCTACAGTTAAAAGATAGGGTGGGTCAGCACATGAGATGAATTTCAGGGTTTACTTCTCTAACCAGCCCCTGAGCTCCTGGGTTTGCCCTCGCATGTTTTAGGCAACAGTCTGTTTTCCTTTGGATGGTGATGTTTTCCTGTAAAAAAAAGTGCTCCAATGTGCAAGGATGGAAAGATAAGGCGTTGGCCAGCAAGTTTAAAAGGAGCTGGAACCTAAAAGCCATTAAACCTCATGGTGTTGCCTAGCTAGGCTTAACACTACGGGCTCTGAGGAGGAGAAATTATCATTTTCTAAGGGTTTGCAGAGCACTTGTTGCAACCTGAGCTGGCCTGAGCCTAAGGCACTGATGTAATGTAAGCACTGAGGTCAGTAAAATCATAGTAACAGTCGTGGTGGCTTTAAAATGCTCTGGCTCAATTATGGGTGAAATCCAAGCCTAGATATAGCAGCTCATCATTTATGGGCACACAGGTATGTCATAATTGTCTGTAATAAAGTATGATAGAAATTAAAATGGCCACACTTTATCTCCTGCTTTGTGAAGCAAACCAGTGAATTTTTTTTTCATCCACACCTATTGTGTGATTTCTGTGCTGTTTCCAACACAGGTTCTGGGTTTGTATATTTAGAAGTTTCTGTTCAGTAATCAATACCTGGTATGTTCTGGTTCATTACAGCTGCAGGGGTTAATGAATGACTATTGTTTATACGTTGTCTGATGTTAAAGCTTAATCCATATTTGGGTCTGATGCCAGCTTTGTTTCCAGGAAGAACTGAGATAATGGCTAGGCATATTTTAAAAGAGAATAGGGTTTTTATAATGGTTATGGATCATTTTTATACTTTGGTTATCTTGAGTACATTGGACGTGTATGCTTCAGGATTGCCCAAGTCTGATTACTTTTTTCCTCTTACTTTAATCAAAAGCAGAATAAGCTCATGAATTTCTTCCACTTCTTTTCCTTGTCTTTCATCCATATAATATAAGGTTTATATTCATATAAGAAACACTAATGTCCTATGGAGAATAAAATTTAAAAATGTCATTTTACTTCTTTTGATTCCAATAGCAATGTTAAGGTGGGAGCCTTGACATCCAAACAGGATTCTCGAAGGTCCTCTGGACAAGGCAGCTTCTCATAACCAAACCTGCATTGGCAGCTGTTGTTAGGAGTGCTTGGAAAGGGTTGTCAGACATTGGAATGGACTGCCCAGGGAGGTGGTGGAATCACCATCCCTGAGGGTGTTCAAGGAATGAATGGAGGTGCTGTGGTCTGATTGATACTGTGATGTTTGGTTGAACTGGATGATCTTGGAGGTCTTTTCCAGCATAAAAGAGTCCATATTTCTGTAATGGAGACCTTGGAAATGACTTTTTAAAAAGAGATAGTGCTGTAAGGCTCCTGTAGCTTCTGCCCATTTTCCATGTAAAATATCTGCTTTCCGAAGGTGGAAGTTTGTTTTGCTAACTCCTAGGCTGCCAAGAGCTCTACAACACTTGCCTTGTACCACTCTCCTATGTTTAGTGAGGATTTTTAACTGTTGGAATTTCTTTGGTTTTCTGTCGAAGTTAAACATATTTAGGAGCAGTGACACAGTGTTTATTTTATTAACTACTGTTTTCTGGCAAGTTAATCTCTAACAAAACTATGTGATAAAAGTGAATTTATCTTTCATGTTGATACTGTGAAATTGTGCAGTATAGGTTTTCATGATTATGCTTAAAATTTCCAAGAAAAATAGAAAAGTATGGTGCAAACATGAACATATCCAAATCAGAGTCTGCAAATAAAGAATGGTGCTTAAAAAAATTACTCTGTTTCCGTAAATAGGTGGTTTTCTAATTATCTATAAAGATAGAGGAATAGGGCAGCCACAGCCTGTAGAAAAATATATTAGGGAGTTGTTCTCTTAGCATTAACTAGGAAATGTTTTGGAAGAGATGGCACATTAATACCTACTGTCAAAGAAAAGGAGACTGAGGTGAAAGAGAAAAAAGTGGAACCAGAGCACAAGGGTGACTGCCATTACAGGTCTCTGATAAAGAAAGGAGACTGCACCTGTCTGGAATGAGGAAAGTCAGCGAGAACATCTTTGAAAGAGATAAAAGGACTCTCATCCCCCTTTTCTCCCTTTATTTATTCAGTGAACTTCAGCCCTTGCAGAAAGCACCTGGCTGACAGCTCTGTACCTTGTACTCCTGGGTGTATTCCCAGCAGGGTGTACACTGCAGACATCTACAGCAGCAGTTTCCCGTTTGCTCTCCTGACAGGAAATGTGGGCTATGCTTTTATTTCCAAGGTGTGTCCCATCATGAGTCTGTCTGCCCACCTCTGCAGTGGGGTGGGCACAGGCTGGGGGGTCTGCAAGGCTTGGAGACTGGATTAAAATGAGGCAGCTCATGCTGTTAGTGCCCCAGCCATCATCCCCACCCTGTGGTGGATGTTGCCACCCCTGAGGCAGTGATGTCTAATCCACTCATGAATCAATTATTGAACTGTCGCATTTTTCAGCCTGGCCTATTAAATTAAACTGACATCAGTCTCATCTCACAAAGACATTAGGTAGTGATGAATTTCAGGTACTGTTAACCTGGTTTTGAATTGGCCAGCTAGAGACAGACAGATTCATTTTACATTCCAGCTGCCAGAACCACTGTCACATCCTATCTTGCTGTTGTGGCTTTTTGATCAATGGCCTTCCTTGCTAACTCCTGAGAAGGAGCAATTTCATAAGATGAAAGAGAGCATAAGAAAGCCAAAACGGTCAAAATCTGGATTTATTTTTTCTGCCTTTTGTAGCACTGAGAGGAAGAGGGTACATATGTAAACAGTGAGATTGGCTCTCTGGCTGGTTAAAAAAGCTTTACTGAAAGAATCATAGAATGGACCTTAAAGATCATCCAGTTCTTCCTGCCATGGGTAGGGACACCTTTCACAAAACCAGGATGCTCAAAGGCCCATCCAACCTGGCCTTAAGCTCCTCCAGGGGTGAGGCATCCGCAGCTTCTCTGGGCAGTGCCTCAGCACCCTCATAGGAAAAAGATCCGTACTGCCTACAGAGATTTAAAAGGTGCTGCTTGGAATTAATGCAGTCCGAGTTAGGGGAGTTTACTTCCATGGCAAAATGGAAAAGAAATATTCCATATTTCCAACAGCATTGCTTTATACCTGCCGTACACCCACTGTAGAGAGGCCCTGCTTGCTCTGTGCTCTACTTCATCCACTGGGTGCACCTGGTAAGTAAAATGCGGAAACTTTTTTACTGTGGCCTGGTAAAATGTGGATGGTCCTCAGAGTGCTTTGAGCTGAACTTGCATGTGTTTGTCTTTGTCTATACTCATTCCTTTCTTGGATTCTGCTTTTATTGGTAACTGAAATAGAACAAGAAAGGTGTTGGTTCACTGCTTCCACAGTTTATCCTCTTTTCTCCCCCAGGACTTTGGGGGAATTCATGACTGTCCCTGTGCTTCCTATTGACTTCTCAATGCAAGACAGAGCCACTGGAGACCTGTTTACAAGGGCTGGCCAGAAGGGCAGCCTGTGGGTTTGCAGAGTGGGATGCTGACCTGTGCTAGAGCCCTGTAAAAACTGTTTGTGAGTGCCCTTCTCTTGAAAAGCAGTTGTCTTTTGCACTGTGGGGAAAAAAAAAATCAACAAGGAAATGCTGGCAGGAATTTCCTGCCTGCTGGAGCTGTGGAATTCATTACTATTAATAGAACTCTTAATTGACTATTTGAGAGAGGCTATAAAAATTGATTAGATGCATATGAGGAAATAAATATGGGTCAGTCTGTAGCAGCACAATGATATGAATTTGATGACCTATTAGGACACTTTTGTGTCTAGCAAAGGATTTTTTTAATAAACATTAAACACTTCGCCCAAATTCTGCCCTCTAGCACTTCTCCCAGTCTAATGAATGTATAATGAAAGCAAATATTTGGTATAGCAAAAGAATCCCATTTTTTTAAATCTCATTCCTGTACATTTTTAAGAGGTTAGGTTACTTGACATGTAAAGCATCTATGAATTTTAAGTGAGGCCGGATTAGTAAGGCTCTGTAGTTGGTCTTTCATCTTAATGTGACCAAGAATGTCCTCTAGCTCACTCTATTTACTAAGAAATTAAAAAATAGCAAATTGCACATCACTGCAGGCCATATGTCCATTCCTCTCCTGGGCTCTGCTCTACAGCAATGTTAATTGACTTGCCCAAACTCTCTTCTCCTGAGTTGTGACCACTGCTGATGAAACAATCAACAATGCTCCTGAGCAGAATAGGGAATGAAAAAACAATGTAGAACACTGAAGCACATTAAGAATAAATTCTTTTCTGCAAAAGGATGATAAAAATTTAATACTGACATATAACCTAGGCTTTCAATGGTAAAATCTTGTTTTAAGCTTACTTAAAAAGTGGGGGTTTCAGCATGGCCTGAAAGTCAGAGACTTTTTAAAGGCACTTTACACTGAACACAGTAAAAACAGTAATATACAAATTATAGACTATTACACATTTATTTCTGGTTTAGTAGATTTTGAATAAGGCACACAAAATTTTTAAGAAACCTGCAAGGGCTGTTAAATAATGACTATATATTCTTCTATTGGGCAAGTTGATGAATTTGTATGTAGAAGATAAATGGGATTAGACTACATTGAACAAAAGTAAGGACCATAAGCTTGCAGTGTATTAATGAGCTTGCTTTTTACCTTTTCACTTGGGTCTTCAGAGAACCTCCATTAAATCACAAGCTTTGTCTTTTAAGCCAATCCATAGCATT
Organism: Horornis vulcanius; assembly: GCA_013401035.1. Classification (NCBI taxonomy): domain Eukaryota; kingdom Metazoa; phylum Chordata; class Aves; order Passeriformes; family Scotocercidae; genus Horornis; species Horornis vulcanius. The sequence goes on from VZUA01039786.1 coordinate 22,604, forward strand.
TAGATGAGGATGCATGACTCCATCCCCAGGGCACAGAGCTGTGGGGTGTTATGGGACACACCTGTGTGCAGGACACAGCTGAAGCCAGTTTTCCCCAGAGCCTGTGGCAGGTGCTGGCAGTTGCCGTGGGCTCCCTGCCCAGCCCATAAGGAGGTGTTAGTGAGCTTCCCTCCTCTTTGGGCAGCCCAGCCTTCAGACCTTCTCAGCCACGGGTTAAGCAGGGCTGTGGACAGGCGAGATGAAGAGCCCAGGAGATGGGCCAGAGCCTGGCAGGAGCCCAGGCTGCAGTCCTGGAGCTGCCTGCACTTTACTGCTTGGCTTTAGCTCTACCCCTGCCCAGCTGCTGTCCCCAGCATCTGCAGAATGCTCAGTCCCCTACCAGCCAGGGAAGATCTACCACAGGTAATTTTGTGACTGTTCCTTCTAATGTTCAGCTTGAGGGTGCCTATGGGGCTCTTTCTCAGTGCACTTTATCCAAACCGGATGCAGAATGTGTGGTTTTTCAGTTCCTCTGCAGGTGTATGCAACTAACTCTTCACCCATACCAAACTTTTATTTATTTATTTATTTATTTATTTTAATTTTTAAATTGTGTTATATAACATGATCAGGTTAGAATTCCCTGCACTTTCCTTCTTGCACATTTTTTTTAAATACCTAAAATAGTAGATGTTGTGGATGTAGAGAAAATACTTCAAATACCAAAGAGACTCAGAAATGAAAAAAGCAAATATAATGAAAGCTTCATTATCATTAATAGCCTGATCACTTTCTCGAGCAGTTTTGTACATTTTTTACTCCTTGAAGCTGGCAGTGTGCTAAAATGGAACATGGCTATGGCAGGCTTATTCCAGATTTTCTTTATAATGTTATTTGGTTAGTAGCTATGAAGTTAGAATTTTAATTTTAATAGCACTTTTTTTTTTTCCTATGCATGGTCAATCTATCTTTTTACTATGACAAGTTATTTTAAACTACTTAGTATTCAGGATATTTGCAGTTGCAACGAGCAAGTTCATTTAAACACCAAATCAATCAGTATTTTCACTAGAGAGAAATTTTTAAGTACCAATTAAGAATGAAAAAGTGATCTACATTCTCTAATACAATATTAATGTGCTGAGAGGGGTGATCCCAACTGCACGAGAAAAAAATGCAGCTGTGCATATGCTTGTCTTAAAAAAGGGTTTTCTTCTGTCACTTAGAATAATTTAATGAATAAGAAGTGGTTCTTTTACTGCTACTAATGAACGGAAATCCCATCAAATTGCAAGGCATCAACACAAGGACATTACTCTTAAACTAAAAGTGCCGTAGATTATCCCAGTGATAATGGAGGCCATGAGCACTTTGTGGGATGGATGGACTGTTCTCGAGGTGCTGTGCTGGAGTTACCTTTCAGCAGTGCATAGATCACAGCTAAGAGTTATACCAGGTGCTTAATTCTGTTATTCTCTGTTGAAATATCAACCTATCTGCTTGTAAGGAGACCGTTTAAAAAAACATAATTACAGAGGCCATGGGGAAATCACATCCTTTAGGTTGATCTCTGCTGAGGGGAGTGGTGGAGTCTTGCTGATGAAGTAACTCATAGCCATGTTGATGGATCAATTGGACATGTCATGGTGGGAAGGATCCTGGCCTGGCTCAGTGTTGCAGTGGCCACGTTCTCCTCTGGTACCCACAGTTTGGGTTTTGTGGGTTTTGAAGTAAGGGGAGCAGCACCTGAAAAACCTTGGGGGAAGGGGTCCTGAGTTTTTTATAGGAATTGGCCTTGGGTGCAGGTACCCTGTTTAGGTGAGGGTTAGATTTTACAGGCCTCCAACAGCTGGAGAGCAGTTCAGGAGACCTAAAAAAGAAGGAACCGGTGCTTTAACCAAAAGAGGTTTTATCACCTTCACTTAGATAGCTTTGTTTCAGCTTAACGCCCACTTGGCTCTTTAGAGTCGATCTGCCAGGAACATTGCTGAACAATAAGGTGACAACCTCACCCTATCAAAATGACATAAAATACATTTTCTTTTAAGTTGTGTTTGAACTTGTCTTATCATAAAAGTATTTTTAGAGCACAGGCACCTTGGGGGAACATCTGAAAATGTGAACAGAAAAAAAAAACAAAAACCTGAAGCTGAATTGTTGAACCAAAGATTGCCTGGCCTCTCCAAGGATTTCATTAGTGCCTTTCCTGTGAAACAGTTTCAGGAGCCTATTTACAACAATTTTGGTTTTCTTATTCAAGTGANTGTGTTATCTAAAAATATCATTTAAAAGGACTGTTGGCTTAACTATTTTAAGATAGTATCTTTATGAAATGGACTTTTTTTAGGACAGCAAATGATATAGACTCTCTTTCTGATTATCTAAGGGGAAAAAAGTATTTATTATTCATAAACACAAGGATTTGTGCATATAAAACTAGAGCCATTGAAGTTGGCTCGATATACACGAATTGGAATCAATCCATGTTGTTCTTAAAGTACTTGTTTTGCAGTTTTGGCATGAAGAGTTTGTAAGTAAAACAGTAAAGCTTCTGCTCCCTTGCTGGTTTATAAATAGTTTATGTATTAGGCATTTAGTATGCGTTTTTTAATAAATCATTACTTGTCCTGAAATTCAGAATGCTTTGATCTGTGCGTGTTTTCACAAATACGTAGCACCTCTAGAATGACCCCAGTGCTCGCAACAAACTGCATGGGAGGGCTTTTCACAGGAATATTCCAAGGTTTTGCAGTTTGGTGGGCAGCAGCCTTGGCTGTGTGCCACATCACCCTTTCCCTGTGCACCACCGAGCGGGTGGTGTTGGAGGTACCACAAAGCCAGGCTTGAAGTTACTGAGCACAGGATGAAAACACCTTCCTGGGATATTGCTGTGATAACCCCAGCCTAGCAAGGTAAAGCTACATCTAAAAGATCCCTTCAGAAGAGAATAGGAAGTGCAGTAATTGGGGAAGTGAGTGGAGTCATGTGGGAAAATATTTGTAGCAGATGACTCTTTTCCAGCACTGCGGCTGTTACAGTAAAGAGCTAATGTGTAAGTTAATGCTGCCTGAGGCAGGATTAACTTCTGATATGTAGGGATTGAAGATTGCTAATGGCCTAGCTAGCATGAAAGCCAGCTTGCCTGGGAAGGTGACTTACTGTACTTGCTTCTCTTTTCTGGCTGTTGCTTGGTTTATTTTACTGAGTGCCTGGCACTGAATTTTCACTGTCTGCCCAACTCCTGAGGGGGCACTAGAGCTGTTGCCAAATCCAAGGCAGGGCAGAGCTATTGATGAGCGATTTGTGCAGGAGAACAAATCAAGGTGTATGACTGAGTGCTTTCCTCGCATCTTGGGCTGCTCTGTTGGCCCAAAAGAGCTTGTGCTACTTCCCTGGACTAGACTTGCAGCTGCTGCCAGTGAGTGAATCCCAAAGAAAATGGCAAATTTACATGCTCTGGGAGTGTGATGAGTGTGTTTAGGTGATCCACTTTGGTGTGCTGAGGCTATTCAAAGTGAGGGAAAGTGTTCCCTCTATATATGGAGGGTGTTTGTCAGGGTGATAAATGGTGCGATGGATAGAGATAAGAGCATGCCCTCTTCAGGCTTAGCCCAAGCTCTTGCTTTTCTCCTCTGTTGTGGAGGGGTGGCCGGGGTCCCTCTGGTGTGCCCCAGTATCAAATGTAGGTAAATTCCCATGGGAAGCTGTTCTCCTGTGCCCCTTTCCAGTTTGGATGTGAAGAAATAGGCTCAGAGCATTGCTCACACACAGCAAGGTGGTGTGGGTGGGAATTCTCTGGAGATGCTTGCCGTGGAGCTTTGTGTTTCTCATTGGGTGCTGCCTTTGTAGGTATTTAGTCTTTTTTTCCATTTCTTCCTCAAATGTGCTACTGAGCTCTTACTCTGCTCCCAGCTCCTTCTCTGGAAAACTATTTCAATGTGCTCTGCTGTGCTGAGGGCACTATTTCTTCAGCTTCTGGCTGCTTTCTCACCTCCAGTGTTTTGCGTCTCCTGGTGGAGAGACAGAGCACCTTTATGTATCCCAGTTGCAGTAGGTTCTGTTGACTTGTATCTCTGTATCAGCAGTTGTGCAGTCAATCCACTGTCTTGTTAAAGTGCATGATATTTCAACACTGCTATGTAACTCTGTCTTAGGATAAAAGGGAATTGAAAAAAAAATTAAAAGCAAGAGATGGGGTAAAACAAATGAGTTTCCCTCCTTTTTATGAAATGTGTTAAATGTGGGTGGAAATGCTTGTATAGACTCAGCAATCTTGTATTGGTCTTTTTCTTGAAATTTTTTTTCTAAATAGTATGTTGACACTTGTACCTAGAAATAGTATTTCAAATAAATTATCTTTTTTTTTTGT
>VZUA01039795.1:5355-15917 GCA_013401035.1 Horornis vulcanius
TCTTTACCAGTAAAAAAAATGACACTTTTTTTCAACTGACCAAACTACTGAGTTTTTTGGATTCCTTTTAAAGAACTTGTAGAAATTCTGAGGTATCAAATTTCGTTTCTAATTACTCATTTCAGGTATATAAAAGGCTTTCAGCACCTGTAAAAATACAAGCAATCTTCTGATTTCTTAAATAATTTGTGAGATAGTTGATTCAATACTTTTTTCTTTTAGGGATAAATATTTTTTTAATTAACTGTTCTCAGCTATCAAATCTCTAGTAAAACACTGCAAATCTAAAATTTTGTATATGTGTTAAATTTTTCTTTTAAGATTGATTTAAGAGCAAGAGGAATGTTCAGCAGGCTTGACATTTCTTTAATGGAATCGTTGATTTTTCTGTGAATTTTGGTTGTATTTGCTCTTTAAACTAACTTTGATGTTTGGTTTTCTGTTTTTGTCACTCCACCAGAGCGTATATAAATGTGACTTCCTAAATCTTCAAATTCAGCAACCTCTTCAACTGGCACAAGATGCTATAGATGCCTTTCTTAAGCAACTGAAAAATCCCATTGATTCTCTACCTGGAGAACTGTTCCATGTTGTTGTTTTCTCGCTCCTTCTTTCTTACTTTCCATCCCCCTATCAACGATGGATATGCTGCAAGAAGGCACATGAACTTCTTGTATTAAATGGCTTATTGCTCGTAATAACTCCTGATTCATCTCATCAGAATCGCCGGGCTATGATGATGAAAAGCTGGAAAATTGCCATAGAGTCCTTGGGTTTTAAACGCTTCAAGTATTCCAAGTTTTCTCACATGCACCTGATGGCATTTAGGAAAACTTCCCTTCAAACAACAAGTGACTTAGTTAGCAGGAACTACCCTGGAATGTTGTATATCCCACAGGATTTCAACAGCATAGAGGATGAGGAGTATTCCAACACTGCCTGCTATGTCCGGTCAGACACAGAAGATGAACAGCTAGCTTACGGTTTTATGGAGCTACCTGATGCTCCCTATGACTCAGACTCTGGAGAAAGCCAGTCTAGTTCGATTCCTTTCTATGAGCTAGAAGATCCTATATTGCTTCTAAGTTAATGTAGTCATTGAAATGCCCTTTCAGTCAAACCTCTTGCTTAACTAATTTTGCTATACTAACATGGGCTCAACACAGAAAAATGGTTTGCATAAAGAAAATGCAAAGGTTTACAGAGTTTGCTATTTTTTTCTACTTTTGAATTTTAAAATTTATTCTTGTATGAAAGTGAAAAATACAAGTTTTATGCAAATGACTCATGTCATAGCATAAATTGCTGTTACTTTCTTTAGATTTGTATCACTATTTTTTTTTTTCCAGAAAGGTACCATTCTTTTCTTTAGTGCTGTGAAGTGTGAATTCTATTTAATTTGTTAAATGTTGTTTCAGTATTTTAACTCAATGTGGTTGAGCTTAAGGCACTGGAGTTGGTGGGCTTCTGAGAAGTATATGTAGGAAGAAATAATTTGCACTTTAATTAAATGTGCAGATAGGTTAAGACACTTGATTACAAACGTCCCTTTTTAATTATGGAACAAAACTTTATCCTTCCAAAATTTGTTTAATTCTGGTCAAGCCAGGGCTGGAGAAACTATAATGCTTGCACATTTGATTTTACGTTTATTGCAGCCCTCTTGACGTAACACCAAAACACTGGAATATATTCATCCACAGTTATACATACTGTGTAATTTCATTGCATAAATAACAATTTCTGAAGAGGCTTTTCCCCCAGAGGAGTATGGTACGTCTAGACAATGATGTTTCACTTCAAAGCTGGAATATGTTTTGCAGTTTTATGAGTATACAAGCACTAACATATGTCAGTATTTCCCCAACTATGGTGTTCTGTATTCTCTTCCAACTATGTTTTTTGAGGGAACAGGGTGGGTTTTGTCATGTTTTAAAGTAAATTATTTATGCATTTTCAAAAGAAACAACTTTTTCTTGAATTGTCCTTATTTGTAGACCTTATAAGTTAGCCAGTGACTACAAACTGATTTTGTGAGAAGGAACATAACTGTAGTTCTTCAAGGATACACATATTTGCATAAAGCCATGTAATTCAGACCACACAGGTGACATTATTTGTTTGCTTATTAGGACCCAAAAATCCCCTGTTCAGACTGAAAACTGGTCTGCACTGTAAGGAGATGAAACATCTATTTTCACATCTATTAGGTTTTTCACTTGTGTAGTGAATCTGTGAGTTTTTCCATGAAAAATCAATACTGTTCATTGGTTAAAAAAAGAGAATTCTTTATTGCTTTAGCGTAGATTTTCCTTCATGTAAAAATAATGGCCAGAATTTTCATATTTGGATATTAGGCTCTTCAATCTGTCTGTAAGTGCCTAGTAGTAAATGATTTGAACTAGGTGCCAGATCATGATTTATTTCTGACTTCTGAAAATTGGTAAGAAAATACTAATACAGTTTCACATGTGATTGTGATGAAATATCTTACACCACATTAAACCGCCACATTGTATTTATAATATGAAAGTTGCTAGATAAATTGAAGTTGTAGTGTGGATTTTACAGTGGTTGCTACAAAAATGAAACTTACTTCTTCCATTGAAGTTTTGCACTGAATGTGTCACAGTTTGACCTACCTGTTTTTCTTTTGTAGTATTTCCTACATAGAGTAATCACATTGGTCCAGTTTACACTCAAGTGTGATCTGGACTGTGGTGCTGTATTCTTTAATATAAGCTTTTTGTGTCTTCTTGAATTTAAAGCATTCCCAAATACCTAATTTAAATTTATTATTCAGTCTGAATGGTAGTTACACAAACCAAACAATTATATTCTGATTTGTAAAAAGAAGAAATTAAGGTTAGACATACAAGAGTCATGGGTCACTTGCTAGCATTTGTTACAGAGAGTAGTTCTCTAATGAAATACACAATGGCTTCAAAATTGGCTTTAAGTCAGTATTTTCATTAAATTTTTTTGCCATTGAAAACCTTTCTTCCCAATTAACCACTGATTCCAGCAGTGCTTATATTAAAATATTGCTGCTGTAAATTCAGCTGTTTATGGGAGGATAATATGTGCATTCTTCAAAGTGTACCTAATATTTTAACTGATACTCAATTTAAAAACTAGTACACCATCAAACCTATGTGTTGGCATTGATTACTGTAAATTGGTTTGTGATTCATACACAAATAAATGCAATTCAGATCAAGATTTATCCCCCAAAATAGCTTAAATATTAAGATTTAACATTTAATCCTTTTTGGAAGGTTGGTGTCAGCACTGTGGTTTAGGGACCTGAGATTCATAACAGCTTGGTTTTCTTGCTGATCATTCTAAAAGCCCAAAGTGAGTTTATTGGTTATTTGGTTTTGTGGTTTTTTGGTTGTTTTTTTTTTTCGTTTGGTTTACTGTTTTTTTTTACAAGGGACAGTAGATTGTGGTGGAGGAGGAAAGTGTGATTTACATAAATACTTACATCTCCCTTAATAATAAAGTGGTGATATCAGGAGTTGTATATTTGGCTTTGGTGCAAGAATATTATTTCTAGGTTATGAAATATTTGAAGATTATGACTGTGCAAGACATCTTTCATTCTTAAGGTGCTGGAGAAGAAAAGTAAGAAAACATGTATTGGCATCTCTGTTGTCTTTTATGTCACTACTTTTGTGAACAAAGCACATTTATTAAAAAAATCTGAAAAACCTAAAACATTTAAAAAATTCTTTGGAGTAGAGCTATTGTCTTTATTTCTTTCTGTGCAATCTGTTTATGCTGAAATGCAATGAAATCAATGCAAAGCTATTTTCTTTATTTTCAAGGACATAGTTGTCTCGGGTTTATTTTATAACCCATAATGATGTAAATTTTGTACTTCAGGTTCAGCTTCTACATCTCAGTTGTGGTCATTGCCTTTTGGAAGGGTTTTTTAAGTTCCCCCAGATCATTCTGTTACCATGTTGCTTTGCCTGCCCACTTAGTTGTGACCACTCTGTAATGCACTTCCTCACATCTATCTCTACATGTTGTTAATTTCTTCTGTCTCACTGAAATACTTTTACAGCACCCATTGTATGTTGCCCCTTTGATATCATTATTGTATTTTTCTAAATTGTGATTCTGAATACTGGAGGTGTTGGGAAAAGGATGGCAGTGGGAAAAGAAATCCAAAGAACTGAAAATTCAAGGCTCCTGCTCACGTACAAGTGCTAGGAAGACTGGATTTCAGTAGATCTGAAGTGTGTCCCTAGCACTGCACAGCCTACCTGGTATATTCTGGTCTCTTAAGTGAGAGTGAAGATGACTAAATAGCATTTCACAGCTGTGCTCAGTGTTGCTTTCTGCAGATCCATTCTGCCTCATTCTGCTTCAGGAAGACTGCCTGACATGCTTTACTAGTGTGATCATTCTAAGGCTTTTAATCGTATCTCCATGAATCAGCAGCAGGTTTTCTGCTCGTTTTTCCTCCTCTTTCAGTTTCCCTCACTTGTTTTCAATCTGTAGAATAGCAAGGTGTCTTTTTAGAAAGGTTTTGTTTCACAAACTTGCACAGAAACTTAGTTGGGTTATTTTACTCTCTAAGTAGAACATTCACAAAGAGATTTCCACAGTTGCTTGAGGAGTATAACGAGATCATGGTTGGGTCAATACAGTGCCAGTTAAGTGTTGTCCATAATGCTGGTAAGGCGTCGAAGCATGTGACCCTCACTAGGCAACTGAGATTTCTACTGTAGTGTTTGTTAAAGGAAAACCTCTTAGCTTGTGGATTTTTTTGTTGTTGTTGTGTTGTTGGGCTTTTCTTTGTTTATTTGGGGGGTTCATTGGTTTTGTTTATTGTTTGTTTTAACCCGTGTAACTTTAAGGCCTTTGGGCCAATTTTATCTAATATTTGAAGAGGCGTAATAATGTGGGGGATGACTGAGGTTCTTGTGAATCAGTTGTCTGAATAATTGAGTTAGGGAAGACAGAGAGGCAAGCTTGGATATTTAGGCTGCCCTAGTGCTTCTTGGCTAGGGGCAGAAGGTGCTGGTTGTGATGACAGATTGCAGGACCAAGGATTCGTCTCCGCAGCAGCCCAGCCCACCTGCAGTTCAAAGAGCCCCTGAGCAGCACTGTCATTCAGACTCCTCCTGTTTTGCCTCTCGACCAGGGTATGGAGTTACCATGATCCAGAACCTTCCCGCTGTTTGCTCACCTGCCTGCGAGGGCCAGTTCAAAATGTGCATTTCCAACACCGAGTACGGAGAAACGCACCCGAGGCCGAGGAAGCTCACGAGTCACGCCGGGGCACAGGATGGGGAGCGCTCAGTCTGCCTTGCAGTCCTGATTTAAACACAGTTTTTCTGCTTCCACGCCTCAGCACCAGTTGACGCTGTTTATGGGTTTTGCTGGGGCTATTGGTTGGTTGGGTTTTTTTCATAATTCCATCCGGCCGCGCCCTGGCGGCGCGGTGGTGTTTGAGCCTCGGCGCGGCCCGTAGCGGGAAGGGCCGCGCTCGGCCTCGGCATGGCGGCGGCCGGCGCGGGGGGCGGGCAGGTTCCGGGCTGCCTGTTGAGGTGAGAGCGGGCCGGGCGGGGCGGGATCGCCACCGAGGGCGGCCGGGCGGACACCGCCGTGGGGCGCCGGGGCCGCCACCACAGATCGGCCTCACGGAGAGGCTGCTCAGGGAGCCCGCGCCGCCGAGCGCAGTGCCGTCACTGACCTTCCCTGGCCGGGCCGGCCCCGCAGCTGCAGCCGGGAACGCGCCCTTCCCCCAAAACGGCGGTCCCCGCTGTGGGCGCGCTTTCAACATCTGGAAACTAACGCAGTCCTTCACCGGGGGTTAAAGTCTGCTGTGTTAATGTATTAGCTAAATAGGACTTTTTTGTAAAAAAAAAAAAACTCTTACAGAATTGCTTTAAAAAGAAGAAAAGTGCTAAACTGGAAGAATAAAGGTGAAGGAAAGTGGATTCACTGTTTTGGATAGGTCTCACCTGGACTTAACTACTGAACCAGCTTTGGGGTTTGGTTGGTTTTTCAGCTTTCTTAGACCAGTTAGGGTGATAACTACATTGAAAGCAATGTTTCTTTACGTATAGGAAAGCTGTTAGATAGTTTGGTCTCTAAATGTTAATGAAGCTCCAGGTTTTCCTTGAAATTATATTTGCAAACGTTGACAAATACTTAAAAGTGGGTGTCCACATTCTGGTTTGAATCTAAATGTGAGATCTGAGATCTCTTAAGTCGTGTTCAACCTGAAACCTTAAAGCCATTAGTTTAAAACAAACATAACAGCATTACCCCCGCCCAGGACTTTGAACAGTCCTTATGTAAACAAAGTATTGACAGAAATTACTAGCAAATAGCTGTGTTTTAGAGAATAAATCAGTTATTGAAGTTTGTCTTTAAAATTGAATTACTATTGTCTTTTATTTGATAATAGGTGTGTGATGGGATACATTAATCATGAAAATGCACCTTTTCCTCTTCATAAAAAGTCAGCCATGTATTTTTGATTAAAAATGCTAATGTTTAATAGTGTGGTTTAGGAGTACACATTTTTGCTAGTTGGCTAGAAGGTGAAGTCAGGAAGAAGAGATTGCATTCACAGTCCGAGCTGTCATTTTGCAAATCCTTTGTGCCCAAGTAGATTTTGTCTTTGCAGCAGAAACAGAAATGTTGCCCCACCCCAGCACCCAAAGCAGCTGGTGGGGCAGGAGCAAGTGAGTTTGTCTTTCATGTTTCTTGTTTGCTCATAGCAAAACTCCACTTTGCACGAGCTGATCCAGTGAGAGTTGTGTTCTGTCGGAGTGGCTCGTTGTTTGCCTGGAAGGGAGTTTCCTACTGTTAGCGATCCTACAGAAAACAATTTAGTGATCACAGCAAAAGTTTAAGCCAGGTGTGATGCGGGAGCTTTGCCATTTGCTCATATGCAAAGGCTCATTCCTGCTGGCTTCTGGGGCTGTTGTCCAACTGAACAGGGTTAGCCCCTTGACTGGAGGGGTTCCAGAAAGGCTCAGGAATACAGATAAACACGATGGCATGGCATATGTTCTTCAGAGTAGCAGTAATCACATGTCAGTGCTGTGGGTTGAAAGGAAATGGGAAATCGTTTCTCTGTTTTCATAGTTTGAACTAGAGAGAGGGAGGGTGAGGGCATGTGTAGCAGCTGAAATAAATGATTCAAGTTGTCCATAAAATGTATGTTGACTGTAGTACAAGAAACAGTGAGATGCAGTCAGTCCTATGAATCCTAAAGTATTGTGACCTGGAATATGAAAGCTAATTTGTGTTTATGTTGTATGTATCATGGAGAGATGAAAGGGTGAGAGGAACAGAAAGTACCTTACTAAGTGAGGGAAGAGATATGTGAGATGTTAAGCATGCAGGCAACTCAGAATTAAGTCACTATCTGTTAAACACTAATAATAACGAATACTATGAAAATGCACCGGTTGAAATCCAAAGTTTTAACTTACAATAACCTCATGTAATAGCAATTTGCTTTAAATATATGGTATATATTCTGCTTCAGGTAAACAGATTTTTAATGCAAAGTTCTTCCAAGTAATATCTGCATTGTTGTTGGGTATATAACATAATTTGAAAATACACATTACCAAAAAGTAATTTAAACAATAGGATTTCTTAGGCCTAGTTTTTCTCTACAACAAATTACTTAAGCTGGTTTTACTCTGTGTGTCAGTCTTCAAATCTGCCAAAATTTATGGGCAAAGCAGTCAATTCACTTTATCATTTGTTGTTCACTGGTTAAAAAAATAAGAATTTAAAAATCAAGAGAGAATAAAGTCTAAATTTTGCGTTTGAGTCAAGGTGTCTTTTAACACTTCCCCTACCATTATAAATAAAAGCAGTAAGCTGTAATCTAGCACTGAATGTTCTTGGCAGGCTGGTTTCTCTGTCATACCAGTAACTCTTCAGAAGTCTCTGTAAGATGGTCAATAAATTAATTAAAAAATGATAGAGGCTATATAGAAGTCTTTTTATTTGTTGGAGACTCTGCCCATAACATTACAAAATGCCCTTTAAAAATACTACTGTCAGATTCTAATTATATTAAAATAAAATCACATCAGTTAAATGGATCTGAGTAGTAGATGCTTGTGTTTAAAATGTAATATTTATTCTGATCATCTTGTTTGTTTTCTTATTTTTGAGGAGGGGGAAAACTGGCTTGAAGGGATGCAAATGAAGGCTTTGATTTTATATTAGGAGAAATCTCTGAAAATCATGCCAAATCAGTTGTTACACTGTGTGTCTACTCTCCTTTTTTGAAATGGAGATAATAATATCTTTTTTTACTGTGTCTTAAGCTCATTAACTGAGTGGGAAGTTCTTTTTTGTAAATCATATACTTATTTGACTGCTAAAAAGAAATCTTGCAAAGCATGCTGAAAAGATTTAATATAAAGTGAGAACTTACCAAATGTAATGGTGAAATAAGACTTAAAATAATTATAAATGTTCTAGAAGCAAGTGGCTATCATAGAAGGGTTTTGGATATCCATAGATAGCTAGTATAGATACCTAATCAATGAATTTTTTGGAAAACTGCCCAGTATTGTTTTCTTCTCATTCACGTTATGAGATAATGTTTATGTAAAACCCATTTTATATCGTTTTTCACACTTAATTGGTCTTTTTAATGTGGTTTTTTTTTACCCTAGATATTAAACTTTATTGTGAGATGGGATGGGTCATGTATATGTTTTATATGTTTAAAAGGAATTATTTGCCACTAAAACTTTTCTTAATTCTCTTCCAGGACATCAAGGATTCTGGACCTCTGTTACTGAAATGATATTACAGAAGGCAGCAGTTGCATATTTAGTGTCAGTCAAGTGGGTGAAACCCCTAACTGCAGTTTAGATGTGTAGGTCACTGCGTTACTGTGTTAGTCACTGTCTCTATGCAGCAATGACAAGGCTAGAAGAAGCAAACAGAGAAGTGAACATGCACTCATCAGTCAGATACCTTGGTTATCTTGCCCGAATCAACCTACTGGTTGCCATTTGCATGGGCCTTTATGTCAGGTGGGAAAAAACTGCAGATGCACTGATTTTGGTAATATTTATTCTGGGGCTCTTTGTTCTTGGAATTGCCAGCATACTGTACTACTATTTTTCGATGGAAACAGCAAGTATGAGTCTCTCCAATCTTTGGTTTGGTTTTTTACTTGGCCTTCTTTGTTTTCTCAATAATTCTGCCTTCAGAACAGATGTGAAAGAAGAAGCTACAAAATATTTGCTTCTCTCTGCCATTGTTTTAAGGATATTATGTGCTTTAGTTGAGAGGATTTGTGGTTGTGTCCATCATCGACCAACTCTGCTGACAACAGTTGAGTTTTTGGAGCTAGTTGGATTTGCAATTGCTAGCACAACTATGCTGGTAGAAAAGTCTGTAAGTATTATTCTCTTGGTCTTGGCTTTGGCCATGTTGATTATTGACTTACGTATGAAGTCTTTTTTGGCAATTCCAAACTTGGCAATTTTTGGAGCCATTGCATCCCTGCTCTTTTTTCCATCACTGCAAATCCCCACAAACCCTTTTGCCTTGGCGTGTTTCTTCAGCTGCCTCATTTCAGATCCCCTTCTCGACGTTTACTTCAGTGGACTTTCTGTTACGGAGCGATGGAAGCCCTACCTGTACCGTGGTAAAATTTGCAGGCGGCTTTCTGTCATCTCAGTTGGAGTCATTGAACTCATCTTCTTCATTCTTGCAGCCTTTAAACTACTTGATTTGGATCTCTGGTATTTTGTGATACCCGGTTTTTCTATTTTTGGAATTTTCTGGATGATCTGTCATGTGATTTTTTTTATAACTCTGTGGGGATTTCACACAAAACTAAATGACTGCCATAGGGTGTATTATACTCACCGTGCAGAAAACAACAGCCTGGACAGAGTCATGGCATCTAAAGGAATGCGTCACTTCTGTTTGATCTCAGAACAGCTGGTGTTTTTCAGCCTTGTTGCGACTGCTGTTTTGGGAGCCGTCTCTTGGCAGGTAAATAATAATCTCTTTGTCTTGATCTCCTCTTGACAATAATCCTGAGAATTTCTGGGTTCCGTAAGATTCCTGAAATTTGATGGTGTGCTGTGGGTTAGCAGTTCAAAGTTGGAATGTGTGGTTTCACTGTCATCTGCTTTCAACTTAACACTTTGAGCTGCCTTGTATATGACCTGTTAAAACAAGTGCATCTTACCAGCTTCCTTATGTTGGCAGCATGGGAAAAGGTAATGCCTCCTTTAGGCAAGCCCTTTTACCCTTTTTCCAAGGGCAGAAAAGGTGAGCAAAGTATTTTGCATTTACCTACTTGGGAAATTGTTTTGCTTTTGAATTCATTGTGCCATAAAATTTCTTTTCAAAATAAATCACTGTGTTAAACCCTGGTAATGCTCACTAAATCTAGGGGTTTTGTTGTGGACTATTTTATTTAGATTGAAATGTATTAAACAATGTATTTTTCAGTAATTTTGCTTTGCTCTTAATCAGTTACATGGAATCAGAGGTCATCTGGTAAACTGATAAATTGTTGGTATAACGTGAGCTTT
>VZUA01039806.1:0-11167 GCA_013401035.1 Horornis vulcanius
CTAAAGCTCCATAGTCTTAACTTTTTACCTCAGATTTGCTATCAGTGCAATTACATTACCCTACCTAGAAACTGGTGTAACTGGGGGGTTTCTTGATACAAATATTTTGTTAGAGAAACTGTTATAATGTGCCTTTAAATTAGGGAGGGATATAAGGACAGAAATTTGTACTAGCATTTAATCTGAGGCAAGTGCTAGATTACAGACGTTCTAGAAAATTATCACAAGATAGTTGACTTTGTGGCTACTTTTAGCTTTCTGTGGAAGCAAACCAGCTATTAGTATTAATGGAGACACTGCCTCTTCACTGACTCCCACAGCAAGGCTGGAGAACACCAGGGTTCTCATCCTAGCTGCGATGCATGAAAAATAAGGTCGTATGTTAAGATTTGTATTGCAGATGCATTTTGCTCACGATTTCGAACCTTCTTTTCTAGCATTCCCCAAGTGTTACCTTAAAGCCATTTCTGGGTCTGGATTCCAGTATCTGCTCAGGGTCATACTTTTGCACAGCACATGGATGAAGTCAGAGAAATTAATGGCAGACTCACAATTCAGGAACTAATGTTTCTTTACAAGCCCAGTTTAAGGAACTAGACTTCCCTAGAGAGTTAATGTGAAGCTTGTCTGGGCTGTGTAGGTGCTCCAGCACTTATCTTAGACCCAAAAGTTATTTGGATACCTTTTGTGGTATTACAGCAGATGATAGGGCCACAGTTTGTGGTTAAATGAATCAGTTCAGGGCTTTTATCTGTAAGGGCTTGATTTGCTAGAAGTAGTTTGAGCACTCTCCAGTCTGCAAGGGAAGAGGGAAAGGCAGTGGCCATGTTGTTCTGAGGACCTGGGGGAAAGCACTTCCCTGGGAAGTGGAAGATCTGATTCAGTTTCCTCCACATCCTGAGGAAGTGACAGCCCCCTCCCATTTCCCAGTCTTTTCCCTAGACAGGTATGGGGTCACACTCCATCCTTCCTATTGCAGAAAGACTGCTGATAGTCCAGATGAAGCTAGCATGAACCCAAAGAAAAGGCAAGCAAGAGGACTCCCATGTGACTTGAATGTGTGAGCTGTAGGGAAACTTATCTTCCCTCTTAGGAGTGAACATGTAAACAGCTTGGGAAACCCCTGATTAGGTGTGAATATTAAAACAGCTTGGGAAATGGATGTTGGAATCTAAGTTGCCTCTAAATGAGTAATGTGTTTTCTGGGCAATGCCACCACCTGTGTTTTGGTTGATATGAATGATTCAGTGTGGCATCTGTAGTGCGCACTCCTCTGAATACATCATTGTTATCAGTGGGATGAATATGTATGTCCATTTTGGCCCATTTAGCAAATTAGCAAAAGCTTTGACTAATGACCATGACACAAAAACATGAAATGACTAATCAGTTGAATTTTTTTTTTGGCAAGGATGTCAAAAGGTATTAAACATTTTCCAGATATAAGAAACGTAATAGGCCTCTGGAATGCCAGTAAAGGGCAGTGTTAAGGCAAGTGAAAAAGAAAACACTTTGATGCTTGTTGCAGAACAGAGGGTGCTGAAAACTGCTCCTAAGTTAGTGAGATGAGGGAAACTCATGTTGAAGAAGAGAGAAATAAAGTACCTAAAGGATGTCATTTTTGGAGATGATTTATTTGTTAGGATTCCTATTATTTTATTCACCCTTGTCCTTCTTCCCTCCTGTTCCATCTTCCTCATGGAATGGAGCAGGAGGTGATGTGATACTGTGATTAATCCAGAATATGAAGCAACTTCAATCTTAAATGCCTGTATGTGTTTATGCATGTGTGCCTCTGAGTACATCCATGCACTTGTACAATATTCCATCTGATGCTGACAAAATACCTCCAAAGGAAGGAGTGATGGTATTTCCTCCTTTTGTTCTTGAGGAGGGTAAGACACTTTTTTTCTGCACACAAATGCTCTCCTGTTCCTGATGAAATCACTTTCAAAATGTGCCGTCCCACCCAAATGAGAATTGCTTCCTACTTTTCTCCTCTGGGGACTGCGAGCTTTAGCTTTTAGGGCTTGTCCCTACAAGCAGAGTCTTTGCTTCCCTCTGTCCCCATGCAGGCAAAGAGAGCAGACCATCTGGTCCTGCATCCATTGCATACAACCTGTGCATCACCCACAGTCAACTGTTTATCTTGAAAAACCAGAGTACCTCTTAAAGTTGGATGGAACCTCAAGATGTGTTGGGGGAAATATCTGTAACTTTGAAGTTATGGGTAAAAAATAATAAAAACTTAACTCTGAAATTCAGTGTTGTTTTGTAATGTCAGTCTGGACTATCTGTTATCTTTGAGTTTATATCTCCAGGGACCACAGTGGTAGGTGCTGAGCCTGGGGCTCTTTCTGACTCAGAGAGGCACAGGGCCAGGAAAAAACGGCAGTTCCCAGCCCTTATTAATGAGTGAATGGGGAGATCTTTCTGTTTACAGGATCAAAGACCAGCTGACACTTGCTCTGGCACTGAGAAGATTATAAATAAGGATCCTGCTTTTGTGAGTTCCTGAGCACCTTTAAATCTCTTTGACCTTGATGAAGAGGAAGAAGAAACTGTAAATATAACTCTCTGAAGTCCTTACATTCATGTGGGACAGCAGCAAGAAATGCAGGAACCTGAGCATCCCCAAGATACCACAGCCTCAGGACTCTTACAATAAGACACTTTTTTTCTGAAACCAGCATTTTTTTTTAATGCAAAGTTGTGGTTTTTTAAATGACCATTGGAAGAAATGACCTTTTTATATGGGTGAAGTTGTATTGAATACCTTAGATGATGAATGATGATATATCGTATCCTATTGCATAGTTCCTGAAGAGGCATAATTTGTCTACAGGAAAGGTATTAGCTTGGATATTTGTTGCCATTTCCTTTTCATATTATAAAAGCAAAAAAATATGCAGACTGCATGTCCATGGTTCACCTAAAAAGATGTGCTTTGTTTTCTGTTATTCATTCATGAAATGCTATGGATATCATTTACAAAAAAAATTCCTTGTCCATGGCTGAACATTATGCAGTTTTCTACTTTCCTGATTTATGGCAGAACACTAAACAAAAGCCTTATCTGGGTTTTTACCAGTAGGGTAGTATGTCATACTTTGGTAACTTGGTATTTTTTGTCTTTATTTAGTTTTCTATTTTTTTTTTCCAATGATTTGCCATTACTTATTAACATTTTAATTATTAATAACCTAATAAATTATTTTTTATTTGAAATGCCCTGAAAACAACAGGCAGAACAGAGAAGTAAATCATGCCTGAGCCTTCACTTCCCTCTTCTTTTGACATCTGCCTTCTGCAAATGAATGATTTGCATATAAATACCTTTAAACTGCAGGTGTGAGATTTTCATATTCTATTCTGGAGAACTGTTGGTATGAGCACTTGTTACCATACCAAGAAATACCAAAAATCTAAATCCCTCTTTGTATTATTTTACAGGCCCAAAACCAGAGATAACTAAATTCTGGAGAACTGCTATATTATTAGATAGTAGCATCATCCAGATAGAGTAATTTAATGTGTGGCTTTGCTTTGGCAAAGTAAAGAGAAAGTGTATTGTCAGATTGAATGATTATGCATTTCATAAAAGTGCTGTTCAACTTAATTTTTTAAAGAAAGAATATTTTTTAAAAAATGAAGTGAGATTTTTGAAATTGTCCACTCTCTTTTTACCAGAAACAGGTCAGCAGCTTTTTTACTCACCTGTCCTGGGATTCTTTTACCCTTTCCCCCTGCCATGCTTACTTCCTCCCACCTTCTCCCTCCTTTGGAGTGTCTCTATTGCTTCTGCCCTGCTCCTGAAGCCCCTGCATGCAAAGTACAATTGCTGCATGGGAAAAAATGCCCTTCACTAGGGCAGCTTACCTGGTAAGTGGGGAGTAGTAGCACCCTAATTCCAAAGAAGGGAAATGCAGGCACAGAGGTGGCATTTGGGAGCCCTACAAGGAGTCTAAAGTGCTGTGTGGAATCAGAGTGACATCTATATACACCAGCTAGATTTTGTGTCCCTTCATCTCTCCTCCCACCTTCTGAGGAAATGATCTAAGAAAAAGCAACCATTATATAGGCAAAGTCTCTGGCAAAGTTTGGTTTCATCAGGGTATTTGGAAAACCCTGTGGCAAATGTCTTTGTGGCTAAGAGCCTGTAAGGAAGTTTGCAGGTTAAAAATAACATTCTTTCAGGTTCAGCTCCTAAACAGATCAAATTGTCTTAATATCTGCCTTGTAAATGTTTATACTGACAAAAATCTGTAAAGTAAAGTTTGAATTGCAAATTCACCTGTATTAAATGTTGATCTCCTGGAAAGGCAGTTAAATACACTTTCATAAGTGAACCTTGTTTATAGTGCTGGAGTGTATAACTTGGAGGATATTCAAATGAAATTGTTTTGGAAGATCTTTTTGCTTCCCTAGTTTTCTAAGCAGAACTTGCAGCAAAACTATGCAGTCAGATATAAACGCATATTTCAGTGGGAACAGTTTATAACAGCTTTGCTTCACTGCAAAATTATACCAGCTTTGCACTGGTGTAACTGCTGGCTCCAGATGGGCAACAAAGGAAGAGAACACACAGTCAGTCCCTGGGGAGCTGAAATAGGGAAAAAAAGTGATCATGGTGTATGTAACAGCGTGTCGGTTTAATAAGGCGTTTATATGATACTCCGTGTGTGTTTATGCAGTATGTCTGATTCATGCAGCGAGATCCTATATCCATGCCGTTGAGGCACTGTGTGGAAGCACGCTGCTGGCAGGCTGAGATGAGCGGGAGCTGGGGGCAGTGGCTCAGGAGGGCTCCCCTCTCCGGCTGCCAGGCGGGCTCACGGCCCCTCTGCTCCGGGCTGCACCCCATTAATCCCCATGAGCCGCGCACCCAGAGCTCCCACTGACTCCCGGTTGCCCTTCTTGGGGGCAGCTGCCCCTGCCAGGCCCGGACTTGTAAAGAATTAAACAAATTTTCTGCCCTTAAGCCGAATCCATTCCGGCCTGTCTAAGAGATCTTGCCACGGCTGCTTTTCAAACATCTCTAATATTCTAACCTGAGTATGATAACTCGTGTTACTCCAAAATCAATCTTATTTTCCATCCTTTTCTCTCTTTTTGTCCCTCTAGGTTATTTTCTCGTTCTCACAGCACTCCCATTCTACTCCATTAATGTTCTGTTTACCTTCTAGTCCAGATTGCTAGCAGCATGACCCTGGTCCATGAAGTTCAGTGGCTTTTATTAGGTTTAAATCAGTCCTTTAATAGGGCTGCTCATTCCTATTAAAGCCTGGCAGATTGACTTCATTTTTTTCCTTATTTCCAAAGAAGAAAAATCAGAAACACCCGTTACCACTAGCACAGTTGCATTTCAAGTCCATACAGGTTGCTTTTATTTCTGGGATTTCCACTAGGTTTCTCTGTCATAACCCCTGGCTCAAGCAACAATTCTTTTTTATATTTTTTCTGGAAAGGGTAAACAAACTGCTTTTCCCCTCTCCAAGTCTTTTATGCAGATTATAATTCTTTAAAAGCCTGCTAAATGTGCATGTCAGAGGACCTGGTTTGTTCCCACTTACTGGAATGAACCTGCTAATCTCTTCCTGCATCTGATTTATATGTAAATGGAAAGGAGGTGGCTTGTAGAGAGGCCAAATAGGAATCCCTTCTGTTTTAGGAAGCCACAGCTATGAGTCATTCTAAATGAAAAGCTTAATAAAAACATCAACATCCCTAAAATACTTTTTGGGAAAAAAAACCATCCAAGAGAAAATTAACCTGATGATTCCAAGCCCATATTATGGAGGTTTTTGGTTTTTTTTTTTTTTTTTTTTTTTTTTTTTTTTTTTTTTTTTTTTTTTTTTTTTTTTTTTTTTTTTTTTTTTTTTTTTTTTTTTTTTTTTTTTTTTTTTTTTTTTTTTTTTTTTTTTTTTTTTTTTTTTTTTTTTTTTTTTTTTTTTTTTTTTTTTTTTTTTTTTTTTTTTTTTTTTTTTTTTTTTTTTTTTTTTTTTTTTTTTTTTTTTTTTTTTTTTTTTTTTTTTTTTTTTTTTTTTTTTTTTTTTTTTTTTTTTTTTTTTTTTTTTTTTTTTTTTTTTTTTTTTTTTTTTTTTTTTTTTTTTTTTTTTTTTTTTTTTTTTTTTTTTTTTTTTTTTTTTTTTTTTTTTTTTTTTTTTTTTTTTTTTTTTTTTTTTTTTTTTTTTTTTTTTTTTTTTTTTTTTTTTTTTTTTTTTTTTTTTTTTTTTTTTTTTTTTTTTTTTTTTTTTTTTTTTTTTTTTTTTTTTTTTTTTTTTTTTTTTTTTTTTTTTTTTTTTTTTTTTTTTTTTTTTTTTTTTTTTTTTTTTTTTTTTTTTTTTTTTTTTTTTTTTTTTTTTTTTTTTTTTTTTTTTTTTTTTTTTTTCCTGGATTTTTATTCCCTTTGCTTGAGGTAATAACAGTGCTTTACTACAGAAAGTGATTTTAAATTGTACACAGAGCCAACTCTTTGAAGTTCAGTGGCAGAGCAGAGATGAGTGAAGCTTTCATGTGCTGCACACTCAGATCACTGCCATGAGCAAACACTTCGGAATGAAGGTGATAAGAAAAACAGGAGCATTACAAAGCTGAAGTTTATAGCTTTATTAAGATGCCAACTCTTACACAAAAAAGCCCAACTGCAGTTCTCACTGCCTTTTAACTATTTACGCTTCTGAGCTCTCTACATAGGTAATTCTATTTACAGTCTCAAGCTACTCTTCTGGCTTTCTCACCTCTATTTATCATTATATTTTCCTTTAAAAAAAAAAAAAAATTTTTTTTCTGCCTACTTTTTGATGTGGCTACTGGGAGGGCCTGGCCATTGTGGTGTTCTCAGGACAGCAGCAACTGTGGTTTTACCATTCTACCTCCCTCTGTTTTGTAGCTGACTATTCCATAAGTCTCCTCCCACAGGTTTCTGTTTACTGGGTTTATTTTATTTGAGTTTCTGTTTGTTTGTCTCATTGGCCTGGAAGCTTTTCCATACACAAGGGGTTAGGGAACAGCATTTCATCCGTAGTAAAGTATAGCCATTGCACATTTTTTGTTATTTTATGTGGCCTGACCTTGAGCAATGCTCAGACTGCAGAGGAGACTGGAAATTCAGCTTAAAACCAAAACTGAAAAATAGCAGGGGAATTCTCATCTTCAAGGAAATAAGCAGCAGGCTCCATGAAGCTGTGTGGCTCATGGAAGCAATCTGCACCAGCAACAACTCCTTCCCCACTAACTATGTGACAGAGCATGAAGTGCCATTAACTAAGTCACAGAACATGAAGTAAAGCCAGCAAACCTCTGCCTGGGATTTTAGTGCTCATGTAGGTATTATGTACCTGTCTCCTAAATTTGTAATAATTTCCTTCTGCCATTTTTTTTTGTATGGTTGCTATTTATTCACCTTTGACATTATATAAAATTGTCAACTTTTGTTTAATACAATATGTAACCAGGAAAAATCTTATATATTTATAATGAATAAGTGGTTCCTATAAATGTATAAATGTGTAAATTCCAGTTTTCCAGTTCCCTACAGGGGACTTTGCATGTTATGCTGAAGGAGTGTAATACCTTTCCAGTCACTCAGCCAATGTCACCTGAGTTCCATAAATTTGTGTAAGTAAACATCACTTGGAAGCAGTATCAAAACCAAACAAAATTCTCAAAGATATAATCCTTATTTTTTTCCCATAGTACTTATAGATCATTTATCTGATCATTTATTTGGTTTATAATATCTTAACCAACAGATAACCTGAAGCAGTATCCCTCTGGCTGAGGAAAATAAGGGGTCAAATAGAAAACTGTAAATCTAACAAAAGTTTCCTATGTGTTACTGCCACTGTCATTTAAATTTGTTCTAGGTACACTTAGTGTTTAAACATCCTTCCTAATTTGGTTATCAGCAGGATAAAATGTGGAGTTATTTACCTGGTATTGTGTGCTGTATACGTTTGTTTTGGCAACATTTCATGGAAGGCATTTCTTTAAAAACATTAGTAACTGTTGTTAAGTATCTTAATGAACAAAGACTAGGTAAGTCTATCAGGTTTTATCTACTTTCCATCTGAATAACAGCCATAAGAGGAGGAAAACTCAGGACTTCAGACAAAATTTACTTTAATCTGAGGTAGCCAGCAATCAAACCCCAAAGGTGAGGAATGCAGCCTCATGGTGACAATCAACATGCCCTTGCAGACCCCAGAGGTGTGTTTTGAAATTCTTGTACTCTTGTTGGAAACATCCCCCTTTGCACTTCTCCTTCTTGAACAGCAGTATTGCTAGTCTGATCTCCATTTATTTTTCAGATGTCCAGTTAAGATGCAATCCTGCAAAATATTTGCGACTTCTACTACTTTTGATTGTTCAAAGAAGCCATGGAATGATGTTTAGGTCCTTGGAGTAGCAGTTGACCTATGGTGATGTCAGTAAAGTTGCTTCAGGAACCAAATAAGTTTCTGGCAGTTGACAATTTTGATGTAATACTGACTTCTTGGTTAGTATGCTGCTCATGCCTGCTAATAATTAATTTTTTTTCTCTCTTTTTTTTCTTCTTTTTTTTCTGTGATACTAAAGGTTGCTTTAGGGTCTCAAGTAACAACAGTTTGCTAGATGTTCTGTTTGTTAAATGTTCTTACCTGGGTATTTGGACTATGTTCAGACTGTTCCTAAATCCTTTATTTGGTCATCATTTCTGCTTTGATTTGGTACTCCCAGTAAGAAATCTGAAATGACATTTTGTCACTCATCCTGTGGCTGAGCAGTAGCTCTGCCCCAAACAGAAGAAAGGTGTAGCTGGTCACTTGGGGGTCTTCTGCAGATGTGCAGAGTGAGCACTCAGTGTCATCAGCCAGATCACCTGCACAGAAATGTTGTGTGGGAATGAAGAAATCTTCCCTGTCTTCAGACTGTCCTATCTCTATTCCTGCAGTGGCAATTGTTCTCACAGGACAGAAATTTTTAATTAGATCTACTGTCTTGTTGAATGTATCAAATCAATGCAGTTATGTATAAGACAGGACATCTATTAAATGCAGCTTTTTCTCATGCTGTATGATAGATTATCTGGATCCAAATCCAACTGAAATGGCTGATCATGTGTCCTGCTTGAAGGCCTGAACTTTAGAGGTGGAAAGATAATATGCACTGATTATGTTAGAAAACCAAGGAGGGACGCAAAGATGATTGGAGGGCTGGAGCACCTCCCCTATCTGTGAAACAGACCAAAAGAGCTGGGGTTGTTCAGTCTGCAAAAGAGAAGGCTTCAGGGAGATCTCCCATGGCCTTCCAGTACCTGAAGGGGGCTTACAGAAAGGAGGGAGACTTTTTATATGGGCAGAGGGAGAGTTTTTATATGGGCAGATGGTGACAGGACAAGGGACAGTGGCTTTAAACTGGAAAAAGGGCAGGTTTATGTTAGATGTAAGGAAGAAATGCTTTACTCAGAGGGTGGTGAGACAGAAACAGGTTGACCAGAGGAGTTGTGGATGCCTCATCCCTGAAATTGTTCAGTGCCAGTTTGAATGGGGCTCTGAGCTATCTGAGCTAGTAAATGGCATCTCTGCCCATGGCAGGTGGTTTGGAACCCAATTATCCTTTAATGCCTTCCTCAACCCAAACCATTTATAATTCCATGATTCTTACTTCTGCTTATTCTTTTTAATTTCAGGAAATCCATCTTTCAGCTAGTGTCCCCAAGAAAAAAGTGAAAAAGGATCTAAAAAATCAATTTATATTTTTGCCAAAAATTATCAGTATTTCCACTAATTTTCAGTTTCCACTGACATTTCATGTCTCATAAAGGTGAATTTCTTTCATCTCTTCTGTTGTTTAAGTCAAGAGAGTTTGCTGATTCTCAGCCTTCCAATGCAGCTCCAGACATTTCTGCTTTTTCCTCTCTATCTGCAGTAAATGTGGTAGTTTAAGCATCTCTTCATGGGATGCTGGTAAAAATTCTGCTGAGCCTGGTAAGATTGCTAGAAAATTAGGGTGTAGGTAAAATCTGTGTTAGGACAAAAGGAGCTAGGAGCCTCCTCCTGGAGAGAAGTCTTCCTACACTTGCCCTGCCAGCCCAGACACATGAATGAGGCCTTTCCAAGTTCTCTGGCTGGATTTCTCCTCGTGCCCCAGGCTGGGTGACACAGTTTGCAAAGCCTCCTCTCCATTGCTCTCACATTTTAAATTACATGCACTTCAGCCTGACCACAAATGCAACAGAACTATTCTAACAGGAGTAAAGCAATGGTCCAGAAAATGCCACACGGAAGCAGCTGTAACAACATCAGTGGTGGTGTCCCAGGAGGGAAGGACAAGTTTTTCAGCAGGAGGTGAGTCATATGCTTTTTGCTTCAAAGTACTTGTTTGAGAATATTGCCCAGAGATTCTGTTGCTGAATTTACTTCCTTCCCACTTCACAGTAAAATGTAATAGTAAAATATTCCCTAAACTCTATGGGATTTTAATTTATGGGTTTGCCTTATTAAAGTAGAATAAATAAGCTGTTCCAACTGTTTGTTCCAGTAAGATACTACTTTTCAGATGGGAATCTCTCTGTTTAGTCCATAGCTTTAAAGTCTCTCTTCTGGTAGAGAAATACTGTGTGTTAAGCACTGGCTTTTAACTTTCTTTCCTTAGCATCAGTGACTAGAAAGACCATTTAAAAAGGAGACTTCAGAAAATTCTGCTGCAAAAATGGCAATAGCAGCTCACTCTTCCAGTGCCTCTGCAGAGCCCAGGCAGAACACAAAGCTGCTGCACATCTCCAGCTGCTGCCCTCTGTGTACCACAGCAGATTTTTGGGTTTTCTCTTGACCAAAATCTTGGAAAGTTCCTTTCAGGGATTTTTGCCATCAACGAACATAAATTTTGAAGGAATCAGCAGAAATAGTATCAGAGAAATTATTTGGATCAGAGAAGGGAAAAATTTCTCAGCTGAAGAATGACTGTTAGCTGCCAGATTTCACAACAAGCTTCCAGAAGGAGTAAACTTTTACAGAAACAGGTATATAATCATGCACACTAACTGCTGAAAAAAATAGATAATATGATTTCATTATACAGCAGTGTAAATCAGAAGTTTTTCTGGTGGACTCAGTGTCCCAGATTCAATAGCAGAATGCCAGTGGTTAACATTACTGTGAAGCAGACTAAAGTAAAACACAAA
>VZUA01039817.1:5466-21415 GCA_013401035.1 Horornis vulcanius
AGAACAAGAATTTAGATGTTTTCATTTGTTTCTTCCTTTTCTTTGAAAGATGATGAATAACCAAACCCTGTCTATCATCACAGTTAAATCAATATTCTTTCTACTCCACTTTTTCTAAAATGAACCACTGGCTTTAGACAAATTTCCCAGCAAACTTTCATTTCAGAGAAAACTCCCTTCCCCATTTTCCTTGAATACCCCAGGGGGAGAGCAGCCTCCATTTCACTGAGGATCTTTTGGAAATCTTTGTGTAAGGGGGAGATCATGTGATTAAATACTCTGTTGTGTCCTAAATTGCAGCTTGTTCAAGGCAGGAACCTTCTTTTCAGTACTATATGGATAGAGCTCAGTTCAGTGGGACACAGAACTTAGTTGGAAATTTCAGGCTTGAAATTTCTGAACTCTAAAAGCAGCACCTACCAATCAGTATCTTCATGTCATTTTCTCTGTGAATAAACTCTCTTTTGTTCTCAGTACCAAATCTGGATTTATCATTCCTGCCTTCCTGGGAATGAATGTATTATCCAAAAGAAATTAAAGGAGGTAGAAAAACCTGAGACTTGTGGAGTCAGAAAGAAAGAAGGAAAGGGAAATCAGACACTGGGAAATGTGTCAAATGGTGGTCCAGCAGAGTCTGCAAGAAATAAGGAGGGAACCAGCAGATTGTCTTTCAAATGCATTGTGATTTTTTTAGATATTACCTAGCCGCCAGTAGGTTTTGAATTTTTTCCAATTTGCGTGCCCTGCATAGTATTTTAACAGTGATGTGAACAAAAGATTTTGCTGGGAAGCTCTCTTGTGCAGTTATGTTATGACCATGGTGGAAAGGCTGAAAATCATTCATCCTAATCCATTGAATCCTGGCCCAGGAAACCTTTGCTGATTTGAATCTTCTTTTAGTTCTGCTCAAGAGCAGTAAAGTCAAAGTTGGGAGTGAAATGAAAGAGAGAACATGAGTCATGAAGAGAAATTTAAGAATTACAGAAATGTTACTCTTTTTCCCAACTCATATGCTGTAATGTCATAAACTGTTTGTAATGCTATCTAAGGGTTGATGTGAATTTGAAAATATGCTAAAACAAAGGAAGGGTCCCAAGTAAGAGGACTTACCAATAACTGGTGTCTGAGAATAGACTAGTAGGTTAGCCTGCTTGGAGGGGGCAGAAACAATCCAAAGAACAGAAGTCTAGTGTATTCTGTGGGTCCTCCTGGAATAAGCTGTCAGTAGAATATATTACTCCTAGAGATATAACTGTAGCACTATTTGCTTTAATACCTTCTTTTCTGTTAGTGGATGGTAATATCCTGTAAAGTAGCATTGCATGTGGCCAGAACTGGAAAGAGCCATAAAATACATTCTGATAGCATGAAATTGGAACTTGATTTGAAATGGTTTTACTAGATGAAGAAAATAATCCTGAACTATTTTTCAACTACAGTCCTGTAGTGTGTAACTGACTTTTCTTACTCCTGTAAGCATAAGCTGTTTCAAAAGTGCTGTATTTCTCAAAGTTTAGTTCTTCCAGCTGAAGTCTTCAAGAGGTCACTTGGGAAGCTTGTACATTTTATTGTTTCTGGACCCTATACAAACTGGAGTAAAGAAAGCATCAAGGGGTTCTGTGCAGGGTAATCAAGTGTGTATATAATGTAAGAGATGTGGCTATTCCTGTTGAACTCTCTGGGGTTATACCTGTGCTTGCTTAAGTACATCCTGAAGTCTCCTGCTCAGCTGGGTCCTAGGAAATAAACTTGCCAATTCAGCTTCTTGGAAGAGATTTTTTTTTTCAGACTCTGCTAAAAATATTTCCAGGTTGGTGTGTGGAGTGTACTGCTGTGTAGTTTCAAAGATACTTTGACATAGTAGGAGTTTGAAAATACCAAGATAATCTCTGAAGAAAATTGGAAAACCTAATTTCTGACAAAACATTTTTTCATGTGATAAAAGTTACATTTGAAGTTGTGGAAGGTGCTGTTTTCCAAATGTCTTCCTGTTTTCCAAAATGCATTCTCCAGTCTTAAAATACTGTGATTGCTTACCTTTCTTGTTGATTTTAGAGGAATCTACCTGTGTTTCTTAATTTTATAATGTATTAATAATGCTGCCCTTCAGTATTTGCAAAGGAGATGGATATGGTGACTCGCTCTACACAAAACTGTATAGAAGTAACATGATCTTTGTGGGTTTTATTACTTTTCTCTGTAATCCTTACACCTTAAGTGTGCAGGCTTTCTGGTGATGTGGATCCCCTATTTTCATCTGTAGTGGGAGACATATGTATAGTACAGCTCTCTGTGCCCTATGATTATACCTGCATCCTCATTTTGAGGAAGGGGAGAAGTAGAGGTAAAGTGGTAGCTAGCAGTGACTTGCTGCCACTGTCAAGATAATTTTGCAACCTGAATCCTCTCCTGTGGCAATCAAATGGAAAATATTAATTCCAAGCTATAAAGTTACTTTGGGGAGACTGAAATTCTCACTCTTAGGCAGTGGTCAGATGAAGTATCATTATTAACTGCTCACAGCTAGAATGCAGCACTAATAACAAGCTGCATATGAAGATTCACAGTGCCCCTGTCTAAAACAAGAAACAAGCGTTTATCAGTACATTGAAGCTGAGGAGATGCAGTTTCCCTTCAGGTTTTCAAAGACTTGCCATGATGACACTGGGCTCTGTGTTGTCTCTATAACTGGGGTTGCATCTGCTTGGGTAACCTTCCATATTTTCTCTGAAAGGGAGCAATCACACAACTTCAAAACTAAAGATTACCTTGAGTTTAAATTCTGGCCATTTTTATGTAACTCTAGTTCATAAATGGCTGATGATGATCTTTTGAGCAACCTACTTTTTAAGTCTTGGATGCTTGTGCTGGGGCAATCTTTGAATCAAGGATACTGTAGTTAAACAAAACTAATAGCTTTTGCCACAACTTTGGCACAAAAGGAAGCTTTTTTTAGTTGTGTGCACTTGTGAGACACATCATCTTTCTCTCTTATCTCTTCAGTGGTTGTTTGTTAGTTCAAACCACTCTGTGGTATTCAGGAGTCAAGGAACATATTGCACTTTCAAATTCCATATGTTTCTCTGGCTTCTTTAACAATTCTTGCTCTTATTTGAGCCAGAATTTGGTGGAATGTGGCACCCTGTAAGCATTCTCTACAAAACAGAAACAGTCAGCTTGTTTTCTGTTGCAAATCTACCAGAGTCACCCTGTCACAGAATCACTTGATTTTAACTAGAGCAACACCTTCTATTTTCTGAACTCAATGTTTAACACTGATGGAACTTTCTAGAAAGGGGATTATTGATGCAGGCATCTGCTAGTAAATCTTTTTTGCCAGCCTCATCCAAGGCTTTTGCCTCTTTAAGTTCACCTATTAAAATAAGCTAATTAATGAGTGAATTAATTAATGCTGTAATGACCCTATGAAAGTATATTCTTAAAAAATCTGCCTCACCTTTTAGCAATTCTGCCTGACACGAAGAGCATTAGGAAGAGAAAATTTGCACAGTTTAAAGATCAGGTGACATAATCTGTGGTATAGTGTAGACTTTCAGTAGTTTGTGGAAGGCAAGGAATAGAGGAGAAAAAAGAACTTATGGGCTGACCCTTAAGTTTCAATATCACTCAAGTGCATCCTTAGCTATGGAGACCCTTAAAAGCTTGAGATTTTACAAGCCCAAAGGAATAGGAGTCCCAGAGGCTCCAGGGACTGACTTACGATCTTCATAAGCCTTACGAGTGTTGCAAGACCTTGAAAGTTGAAGTAAAGTCAGGAACCTTGTAGGATTCCACACTGCCTTTTTCTTCTGATGCTTTACAAACTTAAAATTGACATTTCTTTTGTCTCATACAGGGTTTTGACAGAACAGATAGGTAGCATACTCTAGCATTTGACTGCAACTAAAGGTCTCCCGGCTATCACAGGGCAATAGATTTTGATCCCTTGAAATTCTAACTGTGAATTAGCTGCTTAAAACTTTGAAGAAGTTTACTTGCCTTATGTTGCTTCAGAGACAGATAGAATGAAAATTCATGTGCAAAGCAAAGGTCATAATAGCTGTATTAGTTGAAACATTACTCTACTTTAAATACTGCTACAAAAACACATACACAAGTTATGTAACAAGACAATGCTGGAAGTCAAAATGTTGAGTGTTCCACTTGGGAAATGTCAGAAGTGAGACTCTCTGCTCAGCCACTGTCCAGAGAGGTGTGCAAGCAGTACAGTCACAGGAGAGATAATAACCTTTTTATGCAGCTATTCATTTTGAATTTTATTTGTCTCCAGTGTGTGACCACAGGCTTATTGAAGGCACTGCCCAGATCCTTGTCTAAATGCAAAGTTATTAATTTCCTGGTGTTTTTTCCTGAGGCCCTAATCCTGCCACAGTTTGAGTGCTTCAGGCGATATGCAGAGCTCAAGGAGAAAACTTCTGAGTCTCAAGGTCATTCCACATGTAGTGGATCTTTCTTACAGCAGAAGGTGACACAGACAACTCTAAAAGTTCCAGCTTACAGATGTGTCACTAGGTAAAACACATGGGATTTTTTTGTCTCTCGTGGGGGCTGAGTGATTCACATTCACTGAGCAGATACTTAAATCCATGTGCTATGGCACATTAGTCTCATCTTACTGTGCTGTTTACTTGTTTATCAAACACAGGGCATGTTCTGCTGTCGGTGCCAGATGCCTGCATCAGGGACACCAGTATAAACTGACACTCAGCCATGGATATGTACAATGAATAACTTTTCTCTTTGTAGTGCTAGCAAGCTGTGCTAAGGCACAAGGGAAGTGGTTCAAGAGAGCCAACGCAGCTTCACTGAGGGCAAGTCCTGCCTGACCGACCTATTGGGCTTCTATGATGGAGTAACGGTGTCAGTGGACAGCAAAAGGGCTACAGATGTCATCTCTCTGGACTTCTGTAAAGCTTTTGATATGGTCTTCCACAACATCTTTTGCTCTAAACTGGAGAGAAATGGATTCAGTGAATAGTCTGTTGTTAGATGGATAAGAATGGATTGGATAGTCACATCTAGAGGGCAGTGGTTAATGGCTTGAAATCCCAATGGGCATCAGTGACAAGTGGTGTCCCTCAGAGGATCAGTGTTATTTAGTATCTTCATTAATGACACAGACAAAAGGATCAAGTGCACCCTCAGCACATTTGCAGGTGACACTGAGCTGAGTGATGCAGTTGACACACCTGAAGGACAGGGTGCCACCCAGAGGGACCTGGACAGGCTTGAGAACTGGGCCTGAGGGAATCTCATGATGTTCAGCAAGGCCAAGTGCAGGGTGCTGCACCTGGATGGGGCAAACCCTGGTATCAGCACAGGCTGGGGGTGAAGAGATGGAGAGCAGCCCTGCTGAGAAGGACTCGGGGGTGCTGGTGGAGGAGAGGCCAGACAGGACCCAGCCATGAGCACTCACAGCACAGAGAGCCAAACGTGTCCTGGGCAGCATCCAAAGCAGCGTGGGCAGCAGGGCCAGGGAGGGGATTCTGCCCCTCTGCTCTGCTCTGGTGACACCCCACCTGCAGTGCTGCTCCCAGCCCTGGGGTCCCCAGCACAGCGAGCACATCGACCTGCTGGACTGAGTCCAGAGGAGGCCACCAAAATGATGAGAGGGATGGAGCATCTCTCCTGTGAGGGAAGGCTGAGAGAGTTGGGTTTGTTCAGCCTGAAAAAGAGAAGGGTTTGGGATGACCTAATTGTGGCCCTCCAATACCTGAAGGAAGCCAGCAAGAAAATGGAGAGAGGCTTGTTACAAGGGCTTGTAGTAACAGGACAAAGGGCAATGGGTTCAAACTGAAAGAAAGTAGGTTTGGATTAGATATAAGGAAGAAATTCTTCACTGTAGGGGTAGTGAGGCGCTGGAACAGGTAGCCCAGAGAAGTTGTGACTGCCCCGTCCGTGAAAGTGTCCAAGACCAGGTAGGATGAGGTTCTGAGCAACCTAATCTAGTGGAAGGAATCCCTGCTCATGGCAGGTGGGCTGGAATTGGATGATCTTCAAGGTCCCTTCCAACACAAGCCATTCTATGATCCTGTGATTTCATCTAGTGTGGGATATGATTCTCCTTGGCATGAGAGGCCTAAGGCTTGTGATTTTTTTCTGGTATCCTTTTCGGGCTTTCAGGACTGCTCTCTTACAATAGGAAGAAAGGTTTATTCCTTTTTTCCCTTTGTCTCTCATGCTGCTACTAAATATGATGTGCAGACTTCACTTGGTCTCATCATGAGCCTGTAAGATGATTGATACTGATCAGTTTGTCATAAGTTCCTGCTTCCTTACCTGCTTTAATCTACTCTACTTATCTTCCTTAAAGGAAATACAAATTCCTATTTAAACACCTCTTGAGATAAATGGGATTGCATGGTAACCTAAGGTAAATAGGCATTATGGTTACAAAAATGCAGCTTTTTTGGCTGGATTCAAATTCAAATTCAAAAACCAATTCTTGATTGATCAGTTTTTTGTGTGATCAAGAGATACAGCTGCTTGCTGTGGTAATAAAATAAAATATTGCTTGCAATTGGTGACCAATGCTGTTGGTCCCTTTCAGCCTTTACAGAAATTGTGATATAATCTGATACTTAAAAGCAGCAGTCAGGTGTTCCCTCCTTTTCCCTGCAGTTCCCTCGTTGTGCCTTACACACCTCCTACCCAACTCATTCACTGCTAGCTCCTCAAAATGTGTGGTGCTTTCACCTATAGGTAGGACGGGGCCTTGTAAGAAAACAGATTTTTCCTTACAGTGAGCGGTACTCCTGGGTTGCATAAGCAACTCTCAGTTTGTCGTTTACCAGTTCCTGTGTAAGCTTACATTCTTAACAGCTTTGACACATTTTTATGTACCATTGCCTGGGTTTCTCTGTCAGAAAAACTTCAAGCTTCTGACATCCGTACTGGAATAGTTCCTCGAAAGAGTGAGAGCTACTGAGCCCACCAGCCTGCTCTCTGTTTGAAGGACTATCAGACCAGCTGTCCAGCACAGTGCACATGTGATGGATTCCTGGAGACCACAAAGTCTTGATACACACACTTGACTGCAGGGTTTTGAAGGCGTTTGCTGAAAGTGGAGAAAAACTGCAGGGGTTCTGGATCCCAGGGTTCCTTCCTGTCTATTTCATGGAGACATAATGCTTCTTTTCTCCATTTGTTGATCTTATTCTGCTTCTGAGCCACATTACTGTCTTTTTCCCAGAAGCTGCTTGATTTTTCCTTTCTCTACTGACCTAGTTTGAGTTGTCTTTTCTAGAAGGTCCTAAATCCCCAACATGCTATTCCCTCTACTTACAACCCAGTTTTTTCTGCTATCTTTTGCCAAGTAAGGCTTAGGTAATTTTCCAACACATTTCTCTCACACTCCTGATTTTCCTCTTTTAAAGGCCTTTTGCAGTTTACATGCCTGTCCTTCTTTAGCCCTTTCTCTTGTCCCTGTCTCTTAGCAAACCATTCCCAAGTTTCTTGTTCTGCAGCTTCTTTTACAGATCAATAACCCATTCACCTCAGTTCCTCCCCTTCTTGCCCAAAATGTCCTTTACTCCCCTCTTCTTAGCTCTTGATTCCCAGTGCAAGATCTGTCAGATAGAGAAGACACATAGGGAACATGAATTTTCCATATAAAGCCTATAGAATTTTCAGGGGAAGGGGCAGGGTAGGCGGGGCAAACTATGGCTTTTCCTAATGGCCTGTTTCAGCTAAAAATACTAAAGGGAGAGAAAAAAGTACAGTCTGAGAAAGGTAACCACTGTAAGAAAAAAATCACACCAAATATTTGTACTGTGGCCAAGTTGTAAGTTACAAGCACTTAAAAACAAGATGTTTTGATCAGAAAAGTATTATTTCCATGATTCCCAAGTGTATTTGCCTGGTATCTTTTCTCTGTCTGGTTGTGATTTGCTGTTGCAGTTTAATAGCCATCTTGTTAGTAAGTGATTGCAGAAGGGAGGAATTGTCACGTTTTACACGGATTTCATAAATCTTACAGGTATTTCTTTCTTTACAAACTTCTTGATCGTCCCTAAAGAGAAATAAAAGGAGTTTAGCTGAACCATATAAGTTACAAATTACTCTAACAGGTCCAATTAAAATTTATCTCAAGTGCTTTTGATACTATGACCTCATTAAAAGCAGCTTAATAAACATTGCTTTGTATGGGAGAAAAAAAACTGTAAAGGTGAAATGAGATGTCCCTGAAACAGAAAACTAAAAGTACAATTTGATTGTCATAAATAACTAGGAAGGGGGAGGAGTTCCACTTCATGTATGAAAATATTCTGTTTTACTTACTGAGTTTTGAGAGTAATAGAAAAATTTGCCTTCAAAGACTTGTCAGGAAAGTGAAGCCTGTATTTGTATGCAGTTAATCTAAATAGTCTACAATTATAAGAAATCAATCTGAAATAGCAAATGTGTTTCATGATGGGCATTCAGTAAAGGAGACCCTTGCTGATCTGTGTATCTCTTTACAATGGTCTCAGTATTTTAGATGCTAATTCAAGGGCTTAGATCTTCAAATGGAAACAGTCTCTACCTCTTAAAAATATGCTATTTTGCTTCTTTTTAAAAGTAATTAAAGTCAAATAATGGAAGGAGAAGATTCTTGTAGTAGTCTCTCCTGTCCACCATCCAGGCTTCAAGAAAGCAGAGCAAAGGATCAAATAACCCTCGCAGACACTTAGTAAAAGATGGGAAATATAGGATTGATCAAATCTTTCCACTTCACATGAGGGCTATCCAGATACACCATGAAATGCAGCATGAAAGAGAATTGGCATCTCTACCACATGCTCATACCTCTGGTCAGGTGGAAGTGGGTCAGTAAGTTGGCTTCTCTGTTAATTTAGCATGCTGGTCAACAGCGGCTGTGATAACAACAGGATAATGAGGTATCCTGGCTTGTGCTTGTCTGAAAAAAAAATTAAGCAGGTAGCTGCAGTACTTAAATTCAGAGTGCAGAGGTGCATTACAGAAATGGTGATAATTAAGTTTTGTGGAGATTAAAAGATCTTTTGTATGTGCCATGCAATTCAAAGCAAGAGAAACTCTCTAATCAGATCCAATTAAAAAAAAAATACAGCCCCAGGTTTGTGTTAGTGCCATTGCAGACATCTGAGAGACTAAGGAAACAGGTCTGATTTTCTTTATACTAGAGAGAATTTGCGCTGGAACCTCAGAACCTGTCTTTAAAAGGGCCCATCTCTAAGGAAATAACAGCAGAAAGGTACCACTCCTACCTCCATTCCAGGGAGAGGAAAATGCTAAATATCTCCCAAGACTTGCCCTGAGGGGAGGCCTTTTAAAAAACCTGGAACTAAACCACTCTGTCCTCCTGACTTTTTTTCATGGGTGTGAGACATCTGGACTGTGCCTGACAGGTTAGGTCAAGAGGGGAAAAAACCGAAGAGTCCCTCAGGTCATTTGCTGGAGCACCTGTACCAGGCATAATCTAAAAGGTTGAAATGGGATGCAGATTTTTTATTCCCTTACAGTAAGGTTAATGGTTCATTAATCATTTCACAGAACATTTATGCCGAAAAGGGATGGATTTCAAAGTAGGAATATTTTTAGCTATTTTGCCTAAATATGACCTCAGTTAATGGTGTTTGAGTGCAAAACCATCTGAATGAGATCTGAAGCTGATCCTGTGAGACTGCTCCATCTAGTACTCAGCACTTGGGAGATGTGTACTGCTCAGAGAAGAGAGTACTAAGGTCTGTGAGCTGGAAATGTAGGTAGTGGGGCAAATCAACATTTAAGGTGAACAGGCTTATCTTGAAATCAACATAGTTCCTCAAGATAATTGCACCAGTGCCACATCTTACAATATCATCCTGTTATACTTCCAATGGTATTACTCATCTGTACAATGAATGAATGTTTGGCTCAGTCAGAAGACTTTCCTTAACTGATTTCAGCTGGGATTTAAAACGGGACCCAAAGGCAAAGAAAAGCTCATGTCCTATGTTTGAAGAGCTTTGCTTAAAGGGAAATAAACCGCAGACCTGTGTTTCTTTGTCCCTCTCCTCAGTTCTCACCAAATGGATGTCCTGTTTATGCCAACAAATGTCTTCTGCCAGCATAAAAGTTTTCTAATTTAAGCGCTGTTTACACCACTAAATCAACATTTTATTTTCTTGCCAACATAAGATTAGGGATTCCACAGCCAACTCAAATCTGAAGTATAGAAAGGACTTGTGTTGCAAAGACTGGACTGATGCAGATTACTTTAAAATTGTGCTGTTTAGAAGGTTTAATCACGCCCAGTTACCACTCTGTCCTCTCCTTTCTACTAATGAAAAAAGAACATGCCATGCCCATTTTCTCTTCACCCCTTTGCTAAGATATTTCTCTGCTGGTATTGTAGCATTAGCATGGAAACAGGGTGTACACACATGAAATAGCCAGTTCTGTGCAAGTTTTAGAGGTCATCTCACTTTGGATCCAGATCACAGCAAAAGTCTCTACCTTTGAACATGCCTGAGAAACTGTTGGATGAACAGCCACCATGCATTCCATTTTATTTAGTTTTTAGCTTTCACATAATAGACCAGATTTCAAACGTCAGCATTTGATTTTATAAATCGTGGCAAGGCATTGATGCTGCTGGTCTTCTCAGTGTATCTTGTCATTCTTTAGCTGGATATGGAATGTGGGAGAAGCATCAGCTGCTGTGTTTAAACTAGAAATCAGCTGCAAAGGAAAAGAAAGCAAAAAAGGATTTGTCCTTTCTGTGCTGTTTTAACATCTCCCTTGCTGGAGGAATAGCTTTTTTGCTACTTTCATAAACTGACTCACAGTTTTTTAAAGATAAAACCACAGATTTTTAAAGATAAACCCAAGATTTTTTGTGTATGTAGGGGAAGTTTTTTCTTGTCTTTTCAAAGTTCCTTTCAGTTCAGCTCTTCAGGGATTAGAAATGTAATAATTTAAGATGCCCATGCAGGCTTACTCAGATGCCTTGGTGCATATGTTACATTACAAATTTTAATTGGAATGATTGCATACATTCCACCTTCCACAGTCACCTGCTGCATGGTACTAAATGATCTCAAAAACAGTCGTGAAAGAAATGTTCTAAAAAAAGCTGATCTTATCTTGATGCAAATGACTAAACTGGGGCAGGTGAAACACATTTGTCAAATGCCAGTTTTCTTGGGTGGTTGTAGAGAGAAGTGTAGGCTCAGGTCCGCTCAGAGGTGTAGCTACTTCAGGTCTGCCCTACAGAGGTCTGCATTTTGGTGCAGTGAACCCCAACAGAGATGTCTTTAAATGTCCTCTCCAGACAAATGGATGCTTTCAACCTTCATTTCTTTGATCCTTGTTTGTTTATCTCTACAGTGGGAAAAACACCATGCTTTTGCTCTAAAGTGTGGTTATAAGAGAAAATCATTAATAAGCATGTGTTGTAGGGAATACTCAGAGGCTGCAGCATACAATAGCTCTCCCCCACCACATATGCTCAGAGAAGATTGAGAATACTGTTTAGTAATTAAGGCATGAGCTTGGAAAAAAAGGGAGAAGTGTTCCTACTCATTAAATATTCACTGTCTACCTTCCACATGAGGCTCTTGAAGAAGGAAGTATATGTGCTTATTTAATTAAATAGGGGAGGTAAAAATAAGTACATCCAGGCAATATTCATTCTGGGGATCATTAGGTTTGAAGTGCTTTGTGCCCACATGGTGACTGTAATATTTTCCTTTTAATGTCATTCTGTTTGTAAACAGATGCTTCTGATCTTTATTGGTGTACACGTATCTTTATGATGATTTATAATGATGTTCTGCAGATTTTAATCAACTTCTCATTTGGGTTTTTTACACTTTGCATAAGCACAGTTTTTCTGTTGTGGTCAGCTCCGCAGTGTTGTTTGAATAGCCCTCTTCTGAACACTATGACCTCTAATTTTTCAAGGTCTTTACAAAGAACCTTAGGTAAATTTGGGTGCATTTCACTGGTAAAAGAAAAAGAACAACAAAAAACAGAGAAACAGACCAAAAAGAAACACAGCTGAAAAAGGCTTTTCACAGTTTCTCCTTTATATAAATTCAGTAATTATTTAATTATAAATATGAGCAATGGAACATTTTCGAAAGGAAAAAAGTCACCAGACAGGGGCATGAGAGGACCTGGAGGCCCTCCTAGCCTGGCAGCGGGAGCTGCTTTGGCAGGGGGCAAATGTCTTGTCCTGCAGCAAAGGAGGAGCCAGGAGCCACATGGGAACCTTGCCAAAGGTCACCCTGGCAGCAAGCTGGCAGGCTGTCTGCTGAGGTAGCAGATGATAGAGTGCCCTTCTCATTGCTATGACTATAACAGTTATGGGCCACTTGAGTTTCTAGAGGTTATTGCTTAATTGGGATTTTGGGAGCAGAAATGTGGGGAATTGGTTTTGCTGGAAATGTATGCTGCAGAGAATAGGGAATATAGAAGCTTCCTTTTACTTTAAATGTGTGAATACTCCCAGTAGTACTGTTCATGTATTCTTCGGAACAAGAAAGGAAGGGGGAAAAGGTGGAAATATATAGGCAGTCCTAGATTATTTTTGCAATGAGAGATGAAAGAGTTTGTGTTTAGAACCATGGCTTCTGTGTTGGATTTAAGGGCAATTTTGCTAAACTACCTTCTCTATTTCTTGAAATGTTTTTGCTGAACTGCTGCTGAGGCAGTACCAAAGCAGGAAGAGAGGACAGTTAATAAACTTGTTTTCTGACTAACTTTACCAAAGTTTGTGCTATCCCTGAGAGCAGAGAAACTTCCACTCTGGTCCTCAGTGCAAAAGCCTCCAGGTCAGCTCTCAGCCTCAAGCTTCT
The DNA here is from genome assembly GCA_013401035.1 of Horornis vulcanius. NCBI lineage: Eukaryota > Metazoa > Chordata > Aves > Passeriformes > Scotocercidae > Horornis > Horornis vulcanius. The sequence continues at coordinate 18,291 of VZUA01039817.1, forward strand.
GCATGGTAGCCTTTTATAATGTGGCTGTGCCAATGCATCAGTTATTTTTAAGACATCTATGCTGGAGCATAGATTATTGAAGAGACACAAGTTTCGGGCAAAAAATGTGGTACCTGTAGTACATGTTTGTAGGATTAGAAATTCATATTATCTGTTATGAATAGCAGTGTACATCTAATTTTTTTTCCTTCTGGTTCATAGTTGCCTGATAGGCTTTGCAGAAGAGTGTTTTAGACTAGTCTGAAGTTCCTGCCTGTTCAACCAAACCAAGTCAGTTGATGTCAATGTTAACAGAAGCACACCCAAGGTCAACTTTCCAGGGCAGAGACTGCAATTATCCTGTGTGCAGAGGTCACTAAGCCATGTAAATAATAAGTAACCATGAATGTATAAGTTGGTATGTTTCAGCACAGAGAGCCCTGAGCAAGGTTCAGTCACGCAGCTCACGTACACCAAGCAGCTCAGCCGTGTGGGAATGGGGCTGTGCTTGGGTCATCATCCTGATGACAGGCAGGAGTGGCTGTCACAGGCTCAGCATCTTGCTAATGTGGCTCTGCTGCTTCCAGGGCTTCAGCTCCCACTGCTGTGACAGAGACAGGGGCAGCTGAGATATCTCATTAACACAGCATTGACTCGTCCTTGTTTGCTTTAACTGTTCTCTTATCCAGGTGTCCAAACTGTCCATGGCACACCTTTGCTCTGAAGCTTTTGGCATTATCTGAGATGTCTTGTCCTGGTGGAGACTTGGACACATGGGCACTGCCAGCACAATGCAAAGTTTGGGTGCTTGGGTGTTCACAGTGCTTGTTCTCATCTGTGAAGTGATAGCAGTGAGGGGCTTTGTGCTCTGTAGGGTGTTGAGGATAATCCAATCCCATTGTAATTATTACTGTTCCCGTTAAATGGAACTTAGGGACATTCTGTCAAATAGGCATAATTGATTGGTACTGCAGCTCCTTGTATTATCTGTAATGTGTACTTATGGATATGTTTTTGAGGTTGGCTGATGTAGAATTCAGTACACTAGCTGTGTCTTAGTTTGCAGGCTGAGGTGCAGATTGTGTTGCCCTTCTTTGTTCTATTTGTTGCAATTAGTCGGACAGTGAATCATGCAAGAGGTGAAGAGTTTTAAAGGTATCAAAGTTCTTGTGCATTTTTTTTTGTCCTACTTGAAGGAAAAAGTAAGTGTGGGAAGTTCTTTTGGACATATGTATCTGTCTATCAGGCCCAGAGAAGTTTTGCATGTCCCATCACTGGAAGTGGACAAGACCAGGTTGGACTGGGCTTTCAGCAGCCTGGTCTAGTGGAGTGTCCCTGCTTATGGCAGGGGCTTGGGACTTAATAGTTTCTAAGGTCCCTCCCAACCCAAACCATTCTGTGATTCAATGGTTCTTTGATTTAACTGTGCTTTGTGCAATAGAAAAATTAGTGTTTTGTATTGCAGAGCCTCAGCAGGGGAGATATTATTTGCACTATTTGGGGGTGGTCTGTCTCATTTTGGTTTTTAAAAATAATTATTTGTAAGTTCCATTCCTGGAATGGAATGCAGGCAAAATTCCATTGCTGCTGACTTCTGCAAACATTTTACAATCAATCTAATGCTGTATAGTGTTTCAGGACAGTTTTCAGGAGCCATCCTTCAATGGAAAGATGCTATTTGAGGCTCAGGTAGCCAAACTTACCATAAAGGTATACTTATAGGCTCCCAAGTTCTAAAACCATTTGCTGCCATCAGGGATAGAGATTTGAGTTCTCTAATAGTTCTTTAAGTGCCACCTGAATTTTCTATGTTGTATTCTTTCTCAAGGTAGCAAAGGCAGAAAGTTGCAGGGCCTGGGCTTATTTAAAATGCACTCAGACTATCCTCAAAGAGGGAGATCCAGGATTTTCTGTACAGGCATCATCTATCAAGTTGCTTTGGTGTTGTAAATTGTGCAATAGACAAATGGCATTTTAGATTAACAAGGCACATGAAAAGAAAAATGGAGATAAATTATGAGATTGTGATTATATATAGCTTTTGAGCAGGGAAGAGGCCTAGGAAAATGAAAGATCTGAGCTCAAAACAGTTAATAGGAGGAATCAGCATCCTGAGAATTGGGGAAAGTCTTTTTAGCTGAAGTGGTTTAGGCAGATCTTTATGGTCTAAACATAAGACAAATTCTGAGAAAGTCCCAAGCTGATTTTGAATCTATTCACATCCACACTGTGGGAGCATTTTGAAGGCAGAGATGTTTCTTCAACTAGTTAGTGACATTTCTTAGCTGAGAATGATGGTGGGGCTAAGGTTGCAAAGTATGAAATCAGGCATACTAAAGGCATAAAGGCAGCTCCTGAGCTTTTGGTTTGAACAGCTTGGCTAAATTAGAGGTATATAAATGAGCTGCAGGAATTAGGCAACAAGAGGAAAATGAAAAGACTCTGCCAGTCAGTTGAAAAGAATATTAAATTGCTTGTGTATAGAGGGGATAATAGGTGTCACATTTGTTTAGAGAATCATGTCTCTGTTTTCCATTCAGAGGTTGAGAGGTCTCTAGTTTTGCTATCACTCATTCTGCTGGCATCCTCTTGGAATTATTTCTATTTATCATTTTTGAAATTTGATTATTCTAAAGGTGAGAGGGTATAAAATGTCATTGGTGGCTTTTTTTGCTTAGCAGCAATTTTATGAGTTTTTTCCTGTGAACTCTATGATTTTCTTTCAGTAGACCAGCAGCTCTGGTGCTGTCCTGTTACCTGCAATAATGGAAAATACACTATTTTATTTATCTATTTTTGGTACTGTTTTTGCCTCTCTAATTCTAGTTCAGCCAGGTAAAATTAGAACAGCTGTTGCTCATTCTACAGCCTGCTGAAACTCACAACGCCCCAAAATCAAGAGAACGCAAGGAGCACGTATATTTTATGATAGATTGTAAGTTGGGCCTTGGAGACTGACACTGACACTTTGAACAAGAACAATATTTAATTTTTAAATAGTGGTTCTGTTAATAAAAACTGCTATCTTTTCTCCACAAAGAGAAAGGATATTACTTGTACGTTACTTGTACATTGTCAGCTTACTCTATTTTATAGAATTGTGGAATGGTTTGGGTTGGAAGAGACCTTAAATATCATCAAGTTCC
>VZUA01039818.1:0-11195 GCA_013401035.1 Horornis vulcanius
CTGCGTGTCTCTGGTCGATGTCTCTCGTGACAAACATCTTCCTGTAAAATCAATTTCCTTTAGTGCTCATGTGATTTTAAGAGCTGTGTATGTGTGGATGGAGAGGGATGTTTTGCCAGCAGGCACCAAGTGTCCCCAAGACCATTAATTGTCACTGAGCACTGCTGGGGATGGAGATGCAGCAAGAGAGGCACCTGAAAGGGAGTCCCAGAGGGTTCTCTACAGGCTTGTGCTGGTGCACACCCTGGTTTTTACGTGTACCAAGAGGTCACACCTCAATTTCCCACCTTTGGAGGCAGCTCTCCCTCAAAGCCAGCTGGCCCTTCATCTGCCAGAGGGGCAGCTCAGCCCCTGAGCCTTCCCCAGGCTCCCTGGTCCCTCCTCACCCTCACCCCCCAGACCACAAGTCTCACCCAGCACCTCTCTCTTCTCTTCCTTCCCTGCCCTCAATCTGCTGCCTGAGCTGGGCTTGTGGAAATTGTTTCTAAAAGCTTAATTTAGGATCTTTGTTATTTTTTCATTAAGCATTAATTAATGTCTGCCTTTTAAGGTCAGTATGAAATACAAGACAGAGGTTGGGCATATGTTAATGAGAATCTGACTAATTAAACTGGGGACTTGTAGGGAAGAACTCTGACAAGTAACCAACATGATTTAACCAAAGCATATTGATTCAGGAAATGTAAAATGGAAAGAAAAATTAATTGCTTAAGCATTTTATTCTCCAGGAAAGCCTGATTCATGGTTAATCAAACATTTTAATTGAATTTATCTGAGACCTCTAAATAAATTTGAATAAAGGATTATGCTTGGATGTCTGGAATTTCATAATGGCAAGATAAAGATCTTCGTTTGAACTGGCAGCCTTAACTCTGTATTTCCCTGCTCTGGCTGCTGTAAGCTGCTCAGGACTTGACAACACTTTTGCAATTCTCAGAAATTATTCAAGTTCACCCCTAAGTCTTGAAATATAACCTAGGAAGACTAAAAATCAAGCAAACTTACTAATCCACATCTTACTTGCCAAAATAGGAATAAAATGGCTTATGTTTAAAGTGAGCCAAAGCATCCTCTGCACAGTCAAAAGATTTTTTTTCCATTTTTCAGCATATTTACCTACAAAAATCAAGCCAAAAAAAAAAAAAAAAAANAAAAAAAAAAAAAATAGTATAGAGAGACAAAGAGGGAGGGAAAGCAACTAAGGCAAATGCAGAAACGTGTGTCCACCAGGTTTGGTGAACATTTATTGTCACCATAACTGTGCACATAAAATTGGAGTGCTCACAATACTGGGTAAAATGAAGCCTCCTGCAATTATGTAATGTATTTTACAAGTGAAGCTCCTGGAATAAATAACTGTCTGCTCAACTGTGTCCTGCAGAGCTGAACATAAGTACGAAGCTAAAAATAACAGCCGTAATAATGACTTTATTGGGGATCAGAAAAGTGTGATAAAGATTTTAAGAGCAAAAGCTTGGCAATGACAGGGCTCTGGTTTCTAGCTAACAGCAATAATTACAGTTACATTGGGAGAAACTGTAATTAAGTCTTTGCATCCCAGCTTTAGGAATCTGGGGTAAACAGCTTCTGGCCAATCACACACAGAGCAAGGGAGAGATCTCCAGAGGTTTCTGCTCCAGATTGCCTCTTACACAAGTCACAGCAAAGCACACTTGCACACAGCTGAAACAATATGAGTTAAGCTACTGGAACATGGCACTCTGCTTTAAATTGAACCTATAACCTATAAATCTGTATGTAAGAGCAAACTTAAACATTATTTCTGTGCCTTAACTCAGAGCCTTAATTTCCCCATCTCAGCATCCCAGATGTTAAACAGAGATGCTGCCACTTTTTCCCACCTTTTGCCCATTTTTCCCTATTCCAGTTGTATATTCTGGATAGGGTTTTATCCTCTGCTTGTAAAACTCCCACCCAGTGGAGCTCCATTCTTAACTAGCTCCACAAAATGTTGTGAAAGACTGAAGAGTAAGAGAGTGTGGTATCAGCTTCTGGGCCAGCCCTGGAAGCAAGAGTGAGGACTGGGAACAATTCAGGTCACTCCTAAACCAACAGAGAATTAGAGCTGGAAGCAGGATATATCACACATCTATTTCCTGATGTTTTGTCCAAACTCCTGTTATAATAAAACCTGAATGGCTCTGAGAAATTAGGTTTGGTCCTTCAGTCAAACCCAGAAATAAATGCACCTGACCAACAGAAGTGACAGATAACATTGCAGTGGGAAAAAAAACCAACAGAAAACTCTGAATAACTAATGGGCTGGGTAATAAGGTTTTGGGTAAACTGAAAGCACCAGAAAAAATTGCCTTAGAAATTGTTCTACATAAAACATTTGTTGAATACATTGCTTTGGCGAACATAAAAGCCTCTCTCTGCAGATAATTTGTCAAGGGGAAAAGGCACTCAACTCAAAACAATAAAGTCTTCTTTGTAAGCTATGTCTCCACATTTATTTTTATTCAAAGGTCTAGGAGACAGTTTTATTAGAAATATCTGAGCAATTAAGCAATCTACACATCGTTTCCTTAAGCAGGTGTTCAGCGGGATAGGGAGAATAGAGTGTGATTTCCAGGACTACCTGGTGAGATGAAAAATGTTCTCCACAGCTTCTTGTCACGAGTAACATCTCGTATTTCCCTCGTCATGTTAACCAGCCTGCCTGCAACCGGGGGCACGCGCCGGAAATCCAGGATCCTGCAACAGGGGGCAAGGACAGCTCGTGTAAAGGATTAAAATGGAATGATAGTTATAGGCTTTAGGAAGCTTCATTACACTCTGAAGGCACATTTATCTGTGGTCTTTAAGGAGTATAAAGCCCATCAACTTTAAACTGGATAACTCCTCATATAATGTATTACAAAATAGGTCCTGAATATGAAGAGCTCCACATTGCCTACACGGAGTAAAAGACAAGAAAAGTATGGAGGGTATTGTTCCACGATAAAAATGAAGACACACATGATTCCAAAAACCAGAGACAGCAAAAATTTATTTTTTTTACTTCATGATTGTTATGACACTCATTTTGCCCCCCAGTTTTTTAAGTGACTTGGGAAATGGGATTTCAGCCTCTTTCTTCCATAACCACCATGTAATTCTTTTCCTGACAGCCTTAGTATGCATTTGATTTATTTCCTTCTGCTCCTCTCTGTTTTAATACCCTTAAACCAACCTAAACAATCTCCCTGAGACCAAAAATCTTCCCACGGGCAAAGGTTGGGAGAAGAGCCTCTCCCTACCCCAAACTCCCCTGCCTTCATAGATCATAAAAAGCTCCCTATGAAGCACTGCTATCAGATACAGTAAAAGAGCAAAGACCCCATACAAAGTCTCCCCATAGGCAGGATTTTTATATCCACTGTCTGCTGTTCAGATTTTCTACATTGGGTAGCAATTGCTTTTCCTGCTTGGTGTGTGGATATTTAACATACCCCCCGTAGGAACTCCACTAATGGGGTTTTTTTTCCACAGCACCATCTGCTTAAAACAGCAATATCAAATATAAAGCAGAAGGGATCAACACCAAGGTCAACAACAATAAAATAGAGAAGATCCTTGAGGGATCTGATCAGGATTGGCTCTGACTGCCAAACCCACCCTGTGCCACCCACCAACACGTTCCCATATCCCAGCCATCACCCCAGAGGGCAGCAATGCCACACAAACCCCCAAATAATTTGTGGCCCCAAAGCTTTGTGCTTTTGAAAGGATGTTTCTTGGCCTCTCAGAGTGTGGAAGACGCTTCAGTGAAATGCCATTGTTTCCAGACATGCTGTTAATCACTAATTAGTAATTCCCACCCCTAATTTGGGCAGGCAGAGCGGGCTGCAGTCTTGGGGTATCCACCATCCCCTGCACTAACTCTGGAGGGGGAGACATTTTCAGCAACAGGAGCATGAGATGAGCACCACTGCCCTCTCCTTCCCACTGACTTGTGGCCTAAATTTGCCCCTGATGTGGGACAGTCCCAGCTTTTTGCTGTGAAGCCAGAACCCCCTTCCACCTCAATTACCCCTCTCTGAACACTCACACCATTCCCCACGTCTCCTTTGGATCTCTGTGCCCTGGAGCTAATTGGGGTGAGCCAGACTCTCATGGCACTAACGTGACACACTCCCTGGGAGATGGGTCCCCTCCATTTGAACTTCAAGATCAGAGGGGAAACTAATTTCTCAGCTTCTCTTCAGTACAACTTCTCTTTCTTTTTGAGAATTAACTTATTGCCAGGTTTCTCATTCCCAGAGTAAGTCTCATTTCCTAATTATTAACTTTTCATCATCTGCCACTTCATTTATTCATGGCATTTGCCCACCTTTGTTCTACTTCTCCCTTTTAAAAAATAATTCAGTCACAGGAATGGCCAAGTGCAGCAACTTATAACAATATTTCCCCTTTTCTTTTAATGCAAATCCATTCTACTTGCCTGTCCAGATGAAATGCTGCTATTTCTGCATTATGCCTCTCATAGTCTGAGAAGTAAAAAAAGTCAGGTGGGGTTTCTTGTTCTCTGGTTTGCCTGCAAAGGAAAACAAGGCAAGTGTTTTAATGAAGGGTTAGCATTCCTAAGGAGCAGTGCTCACTCATCAGCATGCTGTTCAGGAGCTCAATATTGTTTGCTTAATGGAAGACCTTTAAATACCTTGTTTGTGCATTATTTGCCATAAAGCCTTCATTTTATCTTCATTTTTGAACTACTCTAACAAAAAAAATAGGAGTTCAAGATTTGTGCAGGCAGTGTGCTGTCACAAAGCTGTTCCACTCAAAACTCTCGCTCTATTTAACAAGATCTGTTTTATCACTCTCAAACATTTCATTAGTGATAGCAGTGAAGACAATGTCATTTCATTAAATTATCACTAACTGTAATTATGAAATTTCCAAAAGTAATAACATCTTTCTTTCATCTTTGGCAGCCATGCAGCTCCCATCTAGAATATGCCTCTCCCTTTGTATTACTTAGAGCCAAGTGTGACATGTTTTTCTCATTTCAGAAGGAATGGGATCATTGCAGTTTGATGGCCACGACACTTGTCAGGTTTCAAAGAACATTAACAAGACTGTGCTTGAGAGAGGATGCAGAATTTGTTGTTTCTTCAGTTAAAGAAGCAATAAAAATGTCATCCTGATAGGAAGGCTGGAAATAGGAAGGCTAAAGCTTCCACACCACAGTACATGGAAAATACAAAGCTCTGTGTAGGAGATGAGCAAATCTCTGTCTATCTTCAGGCAACTTCCCGTCCTTTTGGAAGGAGCACGACTCAAGCAGCTGACCAGTGCAACGTTTGGGTCCCACCTCAACCTGTTTTGGTCTCCTCAGAGGGAGATAAGCACAGCAAAGCTGCCTGCAGAGCATCTGCAAGGGAGGACAGCTCTCCAGAAGATGAAAACAAAGCTCTGCCTCACTCCCTGCTGTCACAGGTGGCCCAGCTGACAGCTCATGTGTCACCCGTGCTGCCTGCTGGCAATTAAAGCACAGCTTCTGCACGGGGACCTTGCTGCATGAGAGGCTTTGGGGTGATGCTGGGGCAGAGCTCAAACCTCCACTGAAGTCCTAATTTTGGGTTTGTTGGGGACCTGCAGCTGTGTCCACCCACCACTGTGACTACCAGAGCTGGTGTCTGCCCACAGACCCACCTGGGGCTCTCCCAGCTGCTGGAGAAACCATTTATGTCTTGTGGGTTTTGGCTGTATGAAGACTTTGCTGTGCACCCAGCAGGGTTTGAAGCCTGATTTCCTTTCTCAGACATTCCTTTTTATCTGAACCTCTTGGCAAGGTGCTCCATCTTGCCCTAAATGATGAACAGCATCAAGGAATTTGTCTTGTGTCCAATAGAACTCAAGGTCAGAGTGGCCTTAAACACCCCAGTGATGCTCTGGCACAACAGCCCTGGCCACAGCAGTGGTCATGGAGGTGGCCAACACCTGGCAGAAGCCCTGCTAGGAGCTGCTGTGGCCACAAAGGCTTCACAAGGACACGAGCCGAAAGCGAGCCTGGCATAAAACAAGAAGTAGTGTTTTGCTTTGTCTCCATAAGTAATGCAAAAGGGCAAGGAGTACACCCACAAAGAGGGGAGAGCAGAACCTCTGGCACACCACACAGTGCACTAGGCAGTCAAGACATGAGTTAGGAGAGCTGCAACCTCATTGTGCATATTTCCCCCAAAAATGAAGGAATGAGCCCTGAATATTTTTCTGAAAGGAAAAAAATTAACCTATTTCTGCTGGACATAAAATTACATATCTGTATGTAACCTTCCCTCCTCTACAGATCTTAAAACAGTGGATTTCTTCAACAAATCCTCACCCCAAGATTTCACAAACTTTACGCACATCAAGCACAGCTGATGAGGTGCAGAAAACATTCCTAATTAGCTAATCAATGCCATCTGCTTTTTATCACTTGGACACTTTAAAAAAACCCACGGTTGTTCTTTTCTGAGAAAATCTTGCTCCAGAAAATCAGACTTGGCTGAGGGCTGGATCTCAGCCTTGGGGACCTCATCCCCAGGCCATGCTCCCCCTCACTGTGCCCTGTGCTCCCTGCCACCCCGGGCAATGGCTGTGGGTATTTTTCACTTGGTAGTAAGTACAGCTGTCCTGCAGGCTCAGGCTTGTTTGTACATATTTTTCTGCTGTCATAATGTATTATTAAGTGGTGGCACACCCTCCTAAGAAAGTCATGAAATTGATTGCCCTAAACCCTTCAAAAACAGGCACAAAATCCACAGTGCAATCTAGACAATGGAAATACCAGTATTTTTTGAACCTGATGACACATCATGAAACAGCTCCCAGGTTTCTTCAGTGCTTAAGGTGCTTCCCTCCACAAAAAACTACTCTCCAGCCACTTTTCACATGGTCCATGCCCATGTTCCACACATGGTGCCCACTTCTCTGCCTCTTGAAAATCCCATGCTATTCAGCAAGTAGACTGGAAGGAGGATTTACCAACCCCCCAAGATGTTTTACATCCTTATATCCCTCTGCAGAGCTCTCCAGAGCTAAGATGTAGCAGATCCAAACATGAAACCCTCTCCTGAAATAACCTTGAAATATTCTCTGTGCTGACTTACTCCCATCTTCCATGGATATAACAGCACCTGGCTCCTTGGATCTGACATTAACTAGACAGATTTCGATTCAAGCAGACATTTGTTTTTAATTTGATGTCTGCAGCAGTACCTGAAGAGGTTCCTTGGGAATTCCCCAGCCAGAGCAAGCTGCCATCCCACCAGCAAACACAAACACGTGTGGATTGTAGCCCAAGATACACAACTGAACTTACAAAGCCATGTGAGTCCAACAGAGCTCTGAACCAAAGCCATTAACAGGCTGATATGAGAATGGCTTGAAGTGTTAAAGGGCAACTTCATCATCATCTAGAATTGTTGCTTTATCCAACTGCATTGATACATAATTTTATCCATGTTAAAATTGCCTTTTTTTAAAAAAACTGTGCACAATGTGCTTCTAATGAAGTCTGTTTGTTGCTGTTTCTTCTAATGGTCTATTCTAATGTAAAAATATAGAGAGGTGGAAGGCCAAACTGCTCTCAGCAAGTCCAATCAGTTACTCCAGATTTAGATCATGGTAACTGGGCTTCAACCCCTAAATGACAGGCTGGGAAAGGGGGACAAACTCCCAGACCCTTCCAGATCAAGTAAAACATCTTCTAAAACAACACTGGAACCAATCCACAGCATGTTTAAAATCAGAATTGCATTTTAGAAGGGAAAAAAATTCACCCCTACCTACCAGTTAGTTTGCTTTTATCACCTGATGGTTACTGAAGGTTATTGTCTAATAAAATGACACATATAATGAGATACTTGGGCAGAGAGACCAACAAGCTGAGCCCTCTGCAGCAGCACATGCTTCTGGGGGACAGTGAATTCCAGCCTGAGCTCCTCAGTGCCAGCAGTGCCACCCCACACCGAGCAGGGACAGGTTCTGCACAGGTTGCAGACTGTGGGAGAGGATTTCTGGCAGCAGCTCATATTTTGCAAACAGTTGGAATCTGGTGATCCTCTCTTTGGAGAAGGATTTGGCAGATATTTATAACGGCAGGCTGGGAAGCTCTGGAGGAGAGACAGATGGAGGTCTGTTGATACTGCACACAGTTAAAAATTACACAGTGGCACCAGCCCAATTACAGCATGAGGAAAAGACAAATCAGCATGGTAACATGTGTAGGGAAGGAATAAGAACTAAGGGGAAATCAAAGCCCATGAAGATTTTCCCACCATGGCACAACTCAGAAAAGACATAGGAAGCAAAGAATGATTTTAAACAGGACAGGGACACGATTGTGTTGACACAAGACAAGATGCAACTGTGATCTGATCTGGTTGCTATAAAAGTGAGTCATGCTTACAAACAGAGGAGAGAAAGCTGCTCTGATAAGTGAACAGTCATGAATAAATCTGGTGAGTCAGCTCCATTCTAGCTATGGTTAGAACCTGGTTTGGTGTTCAGTAGTATTTGGATAAATCAACATAGTGATTTGTGTTCAGAAATAATTGTAAAGCCTCAAACTTCTCTTCAATGTTTCTGTAAACTTTTTAAATTTCTTTTTTACAATTACTTGGGCCCCCAGCTGCAACATTAATATCTTCTCAGGAGTTTTCTTTTTGCTGTTCATGAACCAAATCACCACAGGGTGACTGCAGGCTCTGCAGACTCGCTGGTATTTCAGAAAACATTATTATAAAAACCAAACCTTTACCATGGAAATCTGTATTTAGTTTCCAGGATCACTTGCATACACCTGCCTAAACTACCAGGATTAATACCCACCAGGGCCCTGCATTACTCGAAAGAATCCTGCTCAATGCCAGACTTCCTCTGCTCTGGAGGGGTTCTATTATCTGTACAGCAGCCAGAAAGCCAGAAAATAGGGCAAAGAGCCCAATGTGAGCTAAGTGTTATCCTGACAGACACAAGCTGTCCTCCCATGCTGCAGTCCAGAGACACCTCTTGTGTCAGACCCACGTCCCTGCACTAATGAGAGGACGTGGTGGCTGCAAAAGAGCTCCTTTTAAATAGGTTACCCTGGTGTCCTGAGACATAATCAGGGGAATCAGGCGCTGGGATTAGGGATGATTAGGGAGCACAACGAGGAGCTTTGCTGCAGCAGGGAGCAGGTTTGCTTGGGTCAGGCTGTTTTGCAGACAGAGCCCCTGCCTGACCCAGCCAGGGGAATTGGGCAGCAGCAAACTCACTGAGAGATATAAACCAGTGAGGCTTTGTAATTGCATTGGCAGGGACAGGACTAACACTGATAAGAGCACAATTTGGCTATCAGAACAGATAACAGGAGATTAACTGGGTCTACAGCTATAGGTTGCTATTCTTCTCCTTTGGAAAGCAGCTTTCCTCTCTTCCTGTGGAGCACTTAAGGTGTTTAAATACCTGTCCTGAAGCCCAGCTGCAGGCTCAACAGTTCATACACAGTGTTACCTAAATGATAAAATACAGCTAGTGCAAGACTAAAAGGATAGTTAGTGCAAGACTAAAAGGTGGCCACTCAGCAGTTTGTTGCTGTTTCAATGATTTTATGGCCTGGAATGGACTTGGGAACTTTTTGCATTTGGAAGCTCCACAGGTAGCCCCTTGATCCACTGAGGCACAGATGCTCCATCAATTCCAGAGAGCCTTTCTTCCAACACAGACAGGCATGAAATCTCCCAAGCCCTCACTGATGAACTTCCTCTTTGTACTAGAGGAAAACTCAGACTGAAAGTCCAGTGTCTGCTTGCAAGATTTTCTCCCTCCCTCCCCTCCATGCAACACTTATGTCAAATTGGATTGTGCAGCAGGGGGATCTAGAGTGCCCTGAGATCATCTAAAGCTTATTATTCTAAGTTAAGGAGGCAGCCCATGGAAAAAAAAAAAAAAAAAAAAAAAGCATCTCTGAGGCAGCTGCAGTCCTTAGGAGGGTACTGAGATTTTGCATGCAGAGTTGGATCATCTGGGAGGGTTTTCAATGCACTTGGCACCGGTTAGAACAGGTGGAAAAAAACGCCATTTAATTTTATAATACATTTTAATGGCTTAGTAAGTCCTTAGGAAGAGAAATGAGAGTGCTAATGCAGCTCCATCCACAGTAGCAGAGATATCTGGTGCCTATTCCTGACTCCTTATGGAGTCTTGGCAGCTGATGGCTCTGGCTTTATCAAAGCATTGTGCTACAAAGAGCACTCCCAGGGACGATAGGAGCTGTTTACAAGAGCAGAATATGGGCCAGAAAATGAGTGGCCAATGCAGGAATGCAAAGACATGCAATTTGAGTGGTACAGAAAGGATGTTTGGCCCGTTCCACTGCTATCAACCAAATGACAATATGGGCCCCTGCAGGATATTCAGCCTTCTCCAGTTTAAGTAGCAGCTCTGCAGCTTGAAAAAATGAGAGAATATTTACTGTGGCAGAGAGACAGAAATTTGCTCAGGGATGTGATAGCAATAGGAATAATTAGCAAACTGCCAAAAGGATAAATACCCAGATCATGCTCTTGCATGCCAGCCCTGGAGTGCTTTTCTCCTGAGCAGACGGAGAGAGCTTGACAACAGCACATGCTCAAGGACCAGTTAGCTTAACATAAATCATAAACTTCTTATGCAGAGAATAACAATACACTTCTGAAAGCACATTTGTGTACATAAATATCTCGTTACCTGGCACAGAAGGACAGAGAGGGGAAGAGGGAGAGAAAATCCACAGGGAAACAGGGTATGGGGGTGGGTTTTCTTTCTGTTTCCAGTGGAAAAGCAAAAGGAGGCTCAGGAGGTCACCTAGCCCATTCCCTGGCCCCAGGGTGAGATCAGCTAGAACTAAACCACACTTGACAGACGTTGCTCTAATGTGATCTTCCAAAATGTACTTTTGTGATCCCAGAGCTCCAGCCCTCTCGTCCTAGTGTGCTGGCCTTCCTCCCCTGCTGATTCCCAGCCCTGCTCTTCCTCCTCATTCCATGATCAGGGCAAAACCATCCCAGAGACACCTGCTGCAGTTGATGTGAGTGCCTCTCCAAGGGGGGATACACGTGACAAACACACCAGAACGACTGGCTCCCATTCCTGAAAAGATCATCCCCAAGCCAGGACCTGGGAATGAAGCCTTAACACCTTGAGACTGCAGATTCCTCAGCTCAGAAGCCCCTTCTTTACTAAGC
>VZUA01039819.1:28701-39121 GCA_013401035.1 Horornis vulcanius
CCTGTGTTCCCCTCTCCTACAGACTTGGAGATATTTTGTGTTGTGCTGATCATCTCCAGTCTAAGCAACTATAACATGGTCATTGTACAGCTTATTTCTGATGATCCTTGTAACACAAAGCAATCCATTGCTATTCATCAGCTCACCTCAGTTCCATAGAGCTAAGGAATAGAATCGTTGGGGTGGTAGAGAGCTTTCACTGGAGCAATGGGGCTCAAAATGATAGCAGTCTGATAGTGTTCACTGGTGTGGATTGTCATTGGTGGGACTGGTGCTCCAAGGTGAGCACAAAACCTGGTGGCAACAGACGGAGCAGGTCTGCAGGGCAGAATGACTGTGTGTCCTTGCAGTGTACCCAAACTGTCAAAGGACAGTAGATGTGTGAGAAATACCAGGGGAATATCTTGTTCCAGTGGGGTTTTTTTGGCAGAAGATCTCTAAAGCTAAAGGAACAAATGATAAAGGTAAGGTATTTTTAATAAGAACTTTGAGATAGAATAGTGAAACGAGGCTATAAAGAAGAGCCTAACTTCATCTCAAACTCAGCGACAGAATCAATCTGACATTGCAAAGATTCAGGAGATGTTTGAAAATCTGGCAGACAAAAGATCAAATTTGTGAATGCAAAGTTTTCCAGAGGGAAATGAGAGAGAAAAGAGGCTGTCATTGTACAAATAACTTTAAAAGGAATTCTTTACAATCAAGTATGTGTGTGCCTGGTTTTACAATAAAAAACCAAGCCTTCAGCTGAAAAGTCATGGAGTGAAGTGATAGTAGAGTTTCTGACTCTCCAAAACATGGTGATGATTTTAAAATTTGCCAGGAAGGAAACGTAAAGTAGATATTTATCTGTAAAATTACTGCAGTACATTGATATAATCTGACCAATGAGCTGACATTTTGGCTGAAAAATGCTTTTTCTAGCAGCAGAAGAAAAACACAAGTCTGCTCACCTCAAGTGTAATTTTTTTTATTTCTGTATTTTTTTGGTATTTCATTGGCAGGTATGATCAGAGAGTGTATTTTTAAACTGTGCTGAATTAATGTGTTCAATTTGCTCCCTTTTTTGTTAGGAGATGCTTCAGAATTTTTCTCCCTTTGCAAAATCACTGTATTAATTGCACAGCAACCAAAGATGCAATAATCTAAGGAAGTGAGGGATATTTTTGTTACAAGCTTTCACTGGCTCATTGGGATCACCAGGGCTCTAACCCTAGATTATCTTAAATATCTTAAAGGGGATGTGTGGATAACAAAGGAAACTTCAAATTCTGATTTTTTTTTTTTTTTTTTTTTTTTTTTTTTTTTTTTTTTTTTTTTTTTTAAGTCAGGAAGGATAAGAGAATACTACTTTTGCCACCCTTATCTTGCATGTACTAGTATATAATATCCTTTTGATTTTGAATTTTGGCATTCGCATTTTCTAAACAGACTTTTTATGCAGCCAAGTTTGGTTTTTTGTTTGTTTTGTTTTGGTTTTTTTTTTCTGAATTTAACAACTACAAAATGTTGGGAATTGTCTCTGAAGTCATAAGGTGTGAGAAATCATTATCTACAATGAAAATTTCAATTGCCACTGGAATTCTTCCACCTCCATGACACAACATAGTGTGGCTGTCAGAAGGCTGAGGCACAATGGTTCCTTCTAAACAGCCTCAAAATGCACTCTTATTCTCTGTGTGACATAAATATGAAAAGTATAAAAAGCAAGGCATATGTATTTAATTTTGTCCTATTGGTTGTGACCGTAAAAATAGAACCTTGATTTGAAAGGACAACCTTTTAGGATTCTTTCCAGACTATAGTCTTCATACAAATCACTGTATTAATTATAAAACCTAAAAATTAAGCAAATAATCTTCTTAGAGGTGAATTAATAATGTTAATTATTCAAAAAATAACAATTAAGTGTGGGGTTTTCTTTACAAAATGTGTCAAAGTATTTAAAATTCTCATGATGGGGGTACATTTTATTAGTTCTGATTTATTTTTTTTTACTAGTGACAGATGAATACTCCCTATATTACTTTAGAGACACAGTAGACAATCACAGGTATAAAATNATGTTTCAATTTATTTGCCTGTAGCACAACTGAAATAATGCTAATGGATACTCAAAAATTGTAGCAACTGAGAGAGACACATTCAAGTGAGGCACCTGATATCTTCTTTACAGTGGTGGACATAAATTGTCACCCAATCTACAAATTTGTCAGAAAATAGTTCTCATGACCAGGGCCTCAGTATGCACCTGGACCAGAACACTTAGTTCATAAATTATTGGACATACCCATATCTTTTTAGTGTCCCAAAGGCATACTTACATCTAATATCTCCTCTGGTAAAGAGAAGCACAAGTCTAAAAAGCAAGATAATCACTTCCCTGTGCCTCCCACAGCTCATGCTATAGCAGTAGACCCTTGCTTTCAAGAGTGTTTAGACACAGGTACCACAACACTGCTACTGTTCAAGTTGGGCTCTCTATAACTTTACAACTGGACCACTGATGTGTCAACCCTTTGAGTCCCAAAATTTTCCAGTATTTTGTTCTGGGATTTACATAACCTGTGGTTACAATGAGGTAAGCTGCTACCATTGTGTGAGACTACCAGATAACACTCAAATCATGAACCACTGGATTTTACACCGATATCTCCAGATACACACTGGAGTATATCTATAGTACTCCAAAGAAGAACAAAGCAAGCTAAAAAAGTTTATATAATTAAACTAAAATTTGTGAGACAATATCTTAATACTCTCAGTTATGGAAATTAGGATTCAGTTTTGTGGAGTGCATGACAAAATTATTTTAGAAATAATTAAAAGAAGACCACAAGGTTTGTAAAGAAGTGTAACAGACATTATATGTCCTCCTACATTGAGAATAGCAAATAACAAAGGACTAGACCCCTAAAATGTGTGGCTGCCATTCATTTATTCATTCATTCATTCAGTCATTCATTCACACATCCACACATTCTTTTCATAACCTGAGTCAAATTCCCAGCTATGTTGAACATTTGATGAAAGATAACTAATCAAGTGACTGCAAAACTTCCAATAACTCAAATTGTCTTTCAGTATAATCATGGCATATATGTATTTTCAATTAAATAATTATGTTTTCACTTATTGATCGCATATACAATGCAAATATTCAAGCTATAAAGTACATATTCAACATTTTGATTTTGAAATTTCCCACAGTTCTCCCTTGCTCTAGCTGAGATCCTTGAATACTCTGAAAACTCACCTTTAGTTGGTCAAGTTGGGCGAGAAAGATGTTCTTTGGTGCCAGAACCTCTACTGCAATGCATGATCAACAACTAACAAAAAGTTTCTTCCAGATAATTGTACGAAACAACTTGCACAGCCAAAAGTTCTTCATCTGATGTCAGACACATGCCATGAAGGAAGAGTATGTTGTGCCATAAATGAAAGTACTAAAATTTGCTTTTCATGCTTTTTAATGCTTGCTCTTTTTTCTTCTCAGTGACAGTTCATTTCTGGTGGGCAACTGAAGAATGTTTTATACATATGAGGACATAATACCACTGCTGCAGGAGTGTGAGAGATTTTTTTAGTTAGTAGATTGTATTCAGATCAGTTTCCTGAGCTATTGCATTAGATAATATTGCTCTTTCTCAGGACTCAAGAAAAAAGTGTGGGATCAATCTCTACCTTCTTGAAAGAACGCTTATATTACACCAGACTGTCAAATATATCTACTCCACAGTCTTCAGTTTATGAGATTTTGCTCAGGAAGGAGACTCCAAATTTTACTTTTATTCATCCCTGATTAAAACAGGCAGTGTGAAAGAGTCTGTAGATTGGGTTTTAAACCTGAAGGTTCAGGAGAGCTGGTAACCTGGCAGAATCCTTCACACTAAGGATTCAGAAACACTGATAAATGCTATTGACAAAATCCTAACCACTCAGCAATGACTGACACAGATGTTATTTTTGCAGATAACAGTCTTATGGTGCATGAAGCATTAATCATATCTTTTAAATAATTCAGCAGAATATTAATATACTCCAACTGCCTTATACTTAAGAGTGACTGGTGTGTTTAAATTAACCCCTCAAAAAACACCCAGACCATCCAAGAAATGAATTTACTTCAGGACCACCTGCTTGAACTGCCTGATTCTCCACACTTTTTGACTCCAAAATAAGGGTTGATGGACATTGTATACTCAGACAATGTAAAGGACTTTTTTTCTTTTTCTAATATAGACTGATGTCAGTCTTTTAGGAGGAAAAGAGCAAGAGTAAATTTCCATTCCAGTTCACTGGTGTTACTATGAAGTGGAAAACAGGAAACATTACTCTGAATGTTTTAAAAAGACCATTAGGATTTAGTCTGCCAGAAGGGTTTGCCTGTTGCTTTCAGGCCACTACGGTGAAAAATGAAAAGTTGGGGGGTTTTTAACTAAAAACAAATTTTACTGGTGGGGAGAATTGGTGGTAAGAAGGACTCATTTGACAAGTGCTGTAAAGGAAGTGGGATGGCATCATTTACAGAGCAGGTTTTTCAATTCAGGTCACATAGGAGAACTGGGACCATAACTCTACTTGTGGCATGAACCACTCACAACTTGCAGTCTTCTGCCTCTGCATTACCTTCCCAGGGCTGCATAACACCTACATTACTGTCAGGCACCTCTTTGCTGTATATAAGTCACAAACATGATTTTGAACATTAGCTGAAGTTTGGTGATGTGTGAAAAGTGTGTGTTCTGGTTGAGTTTGAAAAATGCATGTTCTTGTGGATTGTATTTTCAGTTCTGTGTTGGTGTGTCTGATGCTGTTTTCTATTTCTGCAGCTGAACCAAAGGTTTACCCCACTCAGCTGTCATGCTCTGGTTCTTATTCGTGGAACAGATAACATTTTTTGTTGTTACTCTGAAAACGTGGAAAATAGAGTATTGTTATATCTGCCTTCCTCAGAGATTGACTAAAAGCCTAGCTACTTTTCCTCTCTTAAGAAAAAAAAAATGGACAAAACCACTATACAACAAAACCAACCCCTCTTTCTCAATTGTCTGTACCTCTGTAACAAGAAAAATGTTTTTTTCCTTGTTCATCATAAGGCAACATTGTTAGGTGAAGCTGAATCCAAATATTCAAGCTACACTTTCTTCACAAAAACTTTCCCCTGAATTGAGTTTGAGCAAAACCCTGAACTTTTCAGGTAGCTGAGGAAAGTGGAAGAAGCAGGAGTGACCAGGGAGAAAAATCTTTAAGGTACAAGGAATATAAAATAAGAATTTTTCAGACTTCACAGACTGCCTATGAATTTAAAAACCAGTTACAATTAAATTATAATTACTTCCAAGACCCACAAAATGATTTCAAGCACAAATCCTTGTAGTGGAGGCCAGACCCTCCAGAAAATATTTGCGTCCCGGTCTGGATTGTTTTACAGTTGCACAACAGCTCAACGTGCTGCCCTGCCGGCTCTGGCAGCACGGCCCCTTCACCCCACAGGGAACACCTGCCAACAGCGCCTTGGCAGCTGCGCTTTGTGCCACTTGTACCAGAGCTGCATGCTTCCCTCAGGCCCTGGGAATGCATCCGGAGCTTCCCAAAGTCCCCGATGCCCTTGCCTTTGCCTTCTGAGCTCTGGCGACACAGCTGAGGATCTTCTGAGATTTGTTCTTTTGGGGTAATACTTTTATTTTCATTTAAACTGGGAATTTGGAAAAAGAAATGTTCTAACTGTCCCTTAAGGGTCATTGTAGTCCTCTAGTTTGGTCTTTTTGTGTTCTGCTCTTTCAGGGTGATTGGAGAGGAGAAAGAAAGACTTAGCAATTCTTTTCAGTAAATGCTTTGCAGTCAAATATTCTTTACAGTTTGGATTAAGAAGTTGACTATGGACGTATGTTGGAGGTTGGACAGGAATCTAAACTGATTTACAGTGAAAAATGGTGATGTATTATTGAAGGAAAATTAATATATATGTGCTATGAAGAGTTGTAAAGACATCAATGCTCAAAATTATTTTTCCTTTTAAAAGATCCTTTAATTTTTTGACTTTTTTTTTCAGTGCAGTCACAGCTGTCAGCACTGACAAGGTTGAATTTACTAATTCATGTTTTCCACTTCTACTCTGTAAAGAAGCTAAATTGTCTAATGAAAAACCTCACAGACTAGATTTTCTTTTTAAATAGTGATGATAATAATAATAATAATAATAATAATAATAATAATAATAATACTGTGAGTTCTTCATCTTCAATTCTAGCTTTGATCTGTCCAAGACTGTGACTAGAATGTAACCACAGTCTTGGACAGATCAAAGCTAGAAATGGAAGAAAGAGGAAACACAAAGAAAAATTATAGCTTTTGTAGAAACAACCTCTTTTTTTTTTTTTTTTAATCTGGATTCTTTCATGTATTTACTTTCTTAGAGATGAAAATTGCTGAAATACTTTGTCTGCTTTACATTTTTTCTCCTTTCTTCTGTATCTGTCTCTCTGTATATTTGTGACACATAATAGATTTGATTTCTTTCTTCAGCATTTCATCATAGGTTTGTGTACCGATGGGTGACTGTGTCACATAAAGAGTTAATTCATCTGCAGGTTTTCGTAGTTCATTAGAAAATGATTTATCCACTGTCAGAAGCTGATATCTATCGTATGTCTGGAAATGCATAACTCAAGCAGGTCCTGATGTCCCAGGGCAAACAGGGACCTGGGAATAGCAGAAAAATCTGACATTCAAAAAAACCCAGACAAACAGAAAACACAGGAGACACAAACTCTGGGCAAAACCACTCTTAGACCTGCAGCTGTATCAAACACAGAGATGTCCAGGACAAAAAAGTGCTTGAAAATGGCTTTTAATCCACTGTGCCTACATAATGAGTGTCTGTTCCCAGAAAAGTATGAAAATGCTAAAATCCAGATGGACCTCCTGACACTTTGACTGGGTTTATTTACAAGGCAAATGCTTTGGCAATGTGACTAGGAGAGGTCCAGTCTAGCCTGAGTGTCTAAGAACATGTGATACATAATTTACTGTATCAAGCCAAAGAATAATCTGTTAAATGGAAAGGAAGATGAGATTTCCCCGTGGTTGTGAAGGTCAGCTTGAGCAGATAGTTTAAAGCATCCCAAAAAGGGTTTGCATTACTGAAGATAGGGGTAATTCATGTTGTGTCAGAACTAATCCCCATCTCTAATAATTTTTTGGCAACTTTCTATGTTCTGTCTGTGGTCAAGCTTGGATACAGATTGTCCTGAAAAAAGACAATTATAGTGTACTTTCTGTCATTGTTTCCTAAAATGGGTCAGCTTTTTCAGTGTCACAGAACTTGTCTGTGAAACAACTTCTGAGTAATCTTCTAGATGTGGAAGTAAAGCCTCGTAGGTGCTAATAAATCAATACTCATTAAGAATAGCAAGAACAGAGTAATCAAAGGAAAAGGAAAAGCATATTACATGGAGCTGCCAAAGGTCATCCAAATGCAGTCTACCTTGACATACTGCAATGAACAAAGCTTATAGTAATAATTTTTATAGTTAAAGCAGAGAACACTGAAAACACTCAGATCCCCTAAGTCAGGGGACTGCTTTATTCTGATTTCCTGCCATAGAGTGCCAACTTGGCCAGCTTGCAAGAAGACTAAGTAGGATGTTCTTTTTTCCTAGAAGTAGTTTTATACTGAGTTGGCCTTCTTGGATGTTAGAAAATGTTCGTTATTCACACACCTTGACTGAGGCTACTTCAGCAGTTTTGCAATACAAGGACTAACAGGGATATTGTCCATAGTAAAGCAGAATAGTCAGTATCATAGATATTTTCTTTTTTTCCCATTTGTGTTTCTATCACACAGCTTTGAAAGTGCCCTTTAATGAGCTCAGAGTGCCAAGGTGATGTGACCCCAGAGTGCTTGTCAGCTGTCCCCAGGCAGAGGCTGATTTGCATTCAGACCAGTCAGCCTGCAGAACAGAGCTCCTTATCTGTCTGTCAGTAGCTCACATTAAATGTAGGACAGATCTACTGTGGAGTTCAACCTACTGTCTCCTACATATTAAATAAAAGCTTGTTTAAAGGTACTATATATATAATTCTCTGAAAAATGATGCAAATTGATTTATGTGACAAACATATATATGCCAAGATTCAACCTAGATCAGATGTATACCAAGGTCTTGCTTTGTTTTGTACTTTGGGTGTGCTTTGGAATATCCAGAACAGGTCTATATTTTGGTCATGCTGATTCCAAAAATCTTGCAACCATTAATTATGAAATATCCATCACAAATGGAAAAAAAAATTACTTGAGAGTTGTCTAATGGTCTATAGAACATCACAGCTACATCTTTGACTCATCAGGACTTCAAAGGCACCAGAATGTGGGTTCCTATTCATACTGGAAAACACAGTATTTACTAGGGGGGCTGAATGAAAATCTGTCTCATCTAGTAGTAGCAGTATTCCTAAACAAAAATAAAGCATAAAAAGTAAAAGTTTGTTTCAGAGGAAACCAGCTTCATCTGCACAAAGCTCAGTTGGCAGACATCACTCTAATCCTGCATTTGTTTCTGCTTATGTCTTTGTTACTCATTAGATTCAGTACTATTCACCCTCTCCTTGGCATTATACATTCATCCTATATTTAGTTCTTATCAGTTGATTACTGGGTGTTTCTGATAACAACATACCCCCATCTGATCTGGGGACATCATTGGGTGTATCAGAGTTAAATTTCATTTCCTTGTCCCAGCTGTGCTGCTGAGCATGCACTGGGATGCAAAACTCTTTTCTTATGAAGAGTTTGATTCTCAGTAGGACTGAACTCTGAGCATTCGTTAGTAATGTGTTTGCAGACAACTCAAATTTGTCCTGCGTTTTCTTGAATGACAGTCTCAATTCCTCCAATACTTCCTTATAGCACTAACAAAGTCTTTCCTCCTGTTTCCTCATAATTTCATGTGAACTGTTGTCTCTCCCAACTCCCTTTTTAATAATATCATCAAGACAGCCAGAAATGAGCTTATGAAGTGTTTGTATATTCCTACTTTGATTATATGAACAACTGAATTTTTCACCAATAAGCAGGAGTTTGCATCAGAATCTGACAAACAGTAAACCTCTGACATTTTCCCCCAAAAACTTTAAATTGTTTAATCAGTAATGTTTGTAAGTGAAGTATGAATTATCTGAGACCAAGGCAAGTGCTTACATGCAGACATTAGTAGCAACATATAATACGTCCTTCTCCCCTCTTCCTGATATTGTTACTTTTTTCCCTATCCAGGGAACTCTAGAGAAAAGAGAACTGTCATTTTATTTTATCTAACACAGACTTGTATATCTGAGGAATCTGGTGTGAGGGTGTAGCTGTTTCTACACTTCCCTCCATCCCTTCCCACCACTGAACGTGAGAACAGATCCCAGGACAGTTAATTTACTGTGTAACCCCTGTGAGTAGGAGGGGAATATCTATTGCTAACTTGAGGCAAGAGCATTTTCTCATTGTGCCCAAGGCACAATCAGAAGAAATTATCAAAAGCTTGTGTGTGTCCATGTTTAGATATCAAAACCAAAGTAGTTTTAGATTTTTCAATTTCGTTGTTGCTTGAGGAGCAAGGACAGTGAAGGGACATCTTACAAAAGAATATTTCTGGTCAGGTTAGACAGAAAAGGTTCCCATTAAAATACAGTTTTAATGTATAAACTAGGCCAAGAAAATATGTTTACTTTATTGCATGGAGATTTGTATAAATTTTTCACTTTCTGTGTACTGTGAGTTTCACAGATTAGTTTAAAAGAAACTCCTAAAAGGAGTAAGGAGCTAAACTTCAGATTTTGAAAAAACTTCTTACTTGCCCTAAAAAAAAAATCAGATTTTCCATTCCTTAGACTTCTAAAGAATAAATATGACAACCACTTCTCTTTCTGACCACTGCGCTGATGTTGTGGAAAACTCATTTCAAATTGAATTCTGTCACTTCTGCTCTTGTATTTTGGTTTCAGAGTAACAGCCCATGACTGAGGGTAAGCATAAACNCCAAAGTGTCACATGTCACTGCTGCACACCCAGCAGGAGACTGGTACTGGGCAGCCAAGGGAGGTTACAGGAGTTGTGGCCTGACCTCCCCCTGTCCCACCACTACTCTGAAACAGCTTTCTCTCAGTGACTGGCTACTACCACTTTATAGACATACATATATATATATATATATATATGTATATATATAAAACCAGGATCTTGCTACATAAAACAAGAAAATATTCAGACATTAATTTTTCCCCATTTATCTCTCTCCCTACATTCCCAAACTATGACTGTAATATTTGATTCAATTTGAATAGGAATACAAGTGAAAAAACATCTGACTTCTCAGGATTGATTAGCACTGTGCTTCAGGTATTCAGATGATCTGTCTCACACCTCAAG
>VZUA01039824.1:0-16460 GCA_013401035.1 Horornis vulcanius
CCCCTCCTTCCGATGCCACTGACACTTGCGTAAGCTCAGCCCGCGGCCTCGCCTCCCACCCGCCCTGCTGGTGGTGCTGCCGGCCGGCGAGGGGCTCCCATGCACTGCACCTCATGTCGAATAAGCTCGCTGGGCTACGCGGGGGAACCATGTCTCATATGCTGTAATGTCCCAAATGCTACAGGAGGGCTACGGAGTTTTCTGCCAGTCATGGCATCCTCACAGACTCACCTGACAGTTAGCAAAAATGCATTTTTACTTCCAGAAAACGAGGTTTTGTCTCAAACCTCTCTGTATCCACATCCAAGCACAGCCCTGCTGAACTGTTTCAAGTGATTTCTCACCCACCCACTCACCCACCACACACACATATGAAATGAGAGAAAAATATCTAGACGTCTATTACTATATATGTATTAATATGTTAATATCACTCTTTTGGAGACATTAAAATGTTATTACTTTACAGACTATGCTTTATAGTACCTGTGTGAAAGGACCTAGGACACTGGATACGAATAGAGCTATGTTGATATATCATAGTATGTACACAAGAACTTTCCTTTTGTCATATTATCCTTGTAATGTAAAATGATTGTTAATAAAAAAATAAATTTAAATTTATCAAGTTGGTTGCTAATTCTTTAAATTGTTATTGGAGGTTAATGTCATTTTGCCAGACGAAGGGCATCTAAGCTGATGCACTCCGGTTTCCCTCAGCTGAGGACTACAAAGAGCAGATCCAGTGCTGATTAATCCAGAAGGATCAGTTGCAGCCCCCTGAGGTGCTGGGAATTCTCCCTCCTGAGTGACTGGCTCCCTGGACTGAATGTCACTGCAGCCCCTTGAAGTCCTCACCTTGGTGAGCAGGTCTAGCACGTCCTATGATGGAGCTACCTTGTTTCCCCACGGGCTGGGTTATCCTGGTGCTGTGCCAAGGCTGCAGCAGGCAGACCAGGAGCTGGCACCTCCCAGCAGCCCAGGGCTGCTCTGGGTCAGCACTGGCAGCTATGTCAGCACATTCTATTTTTGGGTAGGGATGCAGAGTGGGTCCCCTTGAGGCTCTGTGCTCACTTTCTAGTCAGGTACCCTGGCATGATCATTAGCTTTGCTGTGGTGGGCTGGGCTTGTAATGTGGATTGACAAAGCTTTACATATATGCCTGGCTTGGTTTGAAGGATGGAGAGACTTTTCCTGAGCTCTAAATGCTCTGAATCCAGGGGAAGGTGGGCTTTTGCTATCCTTCAAAGAGAGGGCTGACTTAACTTTGGATTCTTCTTTTTTGACACTGGGCTTGCAGATGATTAACTAAAGGTGCAACTTTTAAAACAGTTCAGTGTACTAAGAGTATTTTTGTACGTGGAGGTTCTTATATCTGCTATATCATTGTGGGCAAGAGAGCCAACCTCTGAAATAAGTACATGTGTCCATGGATTAGCCCTGTGCTGTGGTCTGTGTTTGCTGACCAAACAGCTGAAAACATTGCCTCCACGGGCTGAGTCTGACCACTGCTGTGGATACACCTCGCAGCAAAGGCATCGCCGGAACTGTGGATCATCCTTCCTTCCCTGAGGCTCAGGTTTGCATGGCAGTGCAA
The DNA here is from genome assembly GCA_013401035.1 of Horornis vulcanius. NCBI lineage: Eukaryota > Metazoa > Chordata > Aves > Passeriformes > Scotocercidae > Horornis > Horornis vulcanius. Next base: position 1,598 of record VZUA01039824.1, read on the forward strand.
GCAGGGACAATCTTGAAAAGGTTTAGGCCATCCCTGGGTGACAGCTATAGTTAGAGAGAAACCTAGGCAGGAAACAAAGCCCTTCCAACACAAACAGTTGCTCGCTCAGCTGTAACTGTGTCCACGTGGCAGTGGAGGGAAGCAGAAAACAAGGAGCAAGCTGTGCAGCTGACGGTGTGGATCCTGATCATGGCACTGCATACTGTGAGTGTTGATACTGATAGTATTGCTGAGCTTCAGTGCGTAGGGATGGAAGCATCAACGGGACCGGCTTTCTAATCGGGTCTGAAGGAATCCTGGTTTTCCAACTGGCCCAGGGGAAGCATGCGTGTAAGACCCATCAATCCCCACACATGAAGGGCTGTGCAAAAATTTTAGGGTTCAGAGTGAATGCCTCCAAATTTTAATGGGAGAGTAGCCACAGGGGCTGGAAGTGAGTGGCAGTTTCTAGGCTGAGAGGTGAAATTAGCCCCAGATTAGTCATCCAACAGGCCCAGTAGGAAAGGTTTAGTGACTTCCTCAAAGTCCTCTTCATTGACCACATATTACACAGAGTTTGTCATTTTCTGGGAGGTTTCATTGTAGTGATTTAAAATTGCTAATTTTTGGGCAGTAAGCAAGCCCGCAAAATACTGGTGGTTGTCAGGGCTTAGCTTTAGTTGGGTTTCCTGGGCACCTGTCAGTCCACAGTGAAAACCTCATCTCTGGGGTTTTTACCTTTGCTAGTCAATTGACAGCATGAAGGCATGACAGCGCTTCACTTTCAGCAGCTCAAGCATGTGTAAAGAGACAGAACTGCTTGTGAAATATATTCCTGCATTGTAATTCATTTCCTACAGGCAATTTTGTGTTGTGGACTCTTGTTAGTCACCCTTGGCAGTGATCGGCCTCCTTGCTGGTAACTTCAAACCAAGGACTTAAAAGCGAGATCCCTTCAAGCAAAGTGCACTGTCTAAGCTTTTATCAGGAATGGAAGCTTGCACAAAATTCATCTGATCTAGGGCTAAAGGTACCCTTCACTTTTAGGACCAGTGATTCTCACATCAATATAAGTGAAAAGGAAATTGAAAAATTCCTTGGCGATGGTTGCCATGGCATTAAAGCCTGACACGCACCTCCCCAGCTTTGCTGGTGTCCTGGATATGCTCCATGGAGAAGACTGTTGTTAGCAGCTGGTGCTAGAAACTTCATTTAGCAAAAAACCTGAACATGTTTCTTCCTGGAAGCAGGAGGTGTGGAGCCTACGGTGCCAAAAGCTTGCAGACATAACCTGAGGGGCTTTACAGCACTTCCTGGGACCTGTCTTCCCTATCTTACTCTCCTGAGGCAGAAGGAAAAGCACAGGCAGCTGAGCACATGGGTGGGTTCAAACAGGTGCCCTGCAAGAGGGAGGAGGCAGGTGTCTGGGCAGTGCCAGGTCCAGCTCTGCAGTGGCACAGAGGCTGTTTCTGGCAGAGCTGTCACCACACTCCACACAAATGGAGCCACAGCTCATTTACAAAGGGCTCTAAAAATATCTGCTGGATAATCAAAGGCTCCCACAGCACAGCATATGTGCTAGCTAGACTTTTTGACTCTCTGAAGTCTCCTGTTTGAAGTTGTTTTGATCAAGGAGAAAAACAAGTGTGCTGTCTGCATAGCTGCCAGACACCCTGTTTCTGGGGACACTGGTGGTACCTCTGGAGACACACAGGGGTGGGAGAGCCTCCCTGAGGTGGCAGGGCTGGAATGGGGAGCCATGTGCAACAGAGGGTCAGGAGTGGCAGAGCTGCACTCCAGGCCACCGCTGCACTTTGTGGTGTTCAGGAGAGCTGTCTGGAGAACTGGGCAGTGTGTTGGTTTTAGGTTTGACCTGTTTTCTCAGGGGCATCTTGGAGCCCTGTCCTCGCTGGATTTATTCCACACTCAGTGATCACTAAGGCTTCAGGGCAGTGGGGGAACCAGCTGCAGACCTTCAGGACTAGCACTGGCAATGACTGTGATATAGCTGCTGGATTAGGTGCTACTGTCTCTTGGCAGACAGAGGATTACAGGATAGTCCCAGTTTAATTTTTAAATACCGTAGAGGCAAAAAAGCTTCTAATCAATCTGAAGTGACAATGAACAGCAGGGTTAAGAGAAGAATGGTTCTGTGGCAGCTATTGCTGCTTTTCAATATGCTGAGCTGGGAATTACTGAGTAACCCTGTACGAATCCCCCAGGTAGAAAGGATTGTCCCTGGCAGATGTACCACCCGTGTTCAGCTCACTGAGCAGCAAAAATACAGCCTTTTCCTTTTTTTTTTTTCCCTTTCCTTTATCTCTACAGCAAATTCTTCAGTGCCATCAGCCTCGCTGTGCAGCTGACAGTCACCCCTCTTTGTGATGCCAGCAACCTCCTGGGGCTCTGCACACTGGCTTGTTTTCTCTCCTTGTGCTTTTTAACATTGACTGTGATGAGTGAGAGTGCCCCCAAACTGTCAGTGAGGTAAATACTTCCTGCTCCAAAAATCTCTTTTCTTTTATGTGCAGGTTTTGATCTGTGTGTCTTGTTAGGAACCAGCTAATTCTGGTGATGGTATTAGGTCAGCCAAGCATGTTTTCCTCCTTACAAATGCATGGTTTACAGAGTGTCATCAACACCGACTTGAAAGTACTGAGATGGGCAAAAAACAGAATAATAATAAAAAATCCTAAATTCACTTTTTAGTTTTGTTTCAGAGATGGAGCCAGTATCTGGGAAGAACCTGGTTCTCAGATCCCATTCTCTAATCTTGTAGCTACTGGAAAGCCTACAGAGCTTTGTTTAGCTGTCACCTTGCTGAAAAAGCCAGTAGATTTCTTGTGCTTGCCCAGGACAGGACTCTATTGCTGACTGCTCCCATTCTCATCATACACCCATCCTTTGACGACACCCTTCAGAGCATCTTCTGGTGACTCATGCCAGCACTCTGTGCCCCTGACATGAGCTGCAAGCAGAGGGGACTTACTGTAGAGTAAACAATGCAGACACAGCATTGGTACAGCTTGGAATTATTTACTTGCAGTGTTTTACATGTTGTGCTCTAATATTAGACACAATGGGTGAGCATCATGCTCTGGTTTTGTGCATTGGATTGTGAGAACAATATAGAGTCTTGACAAACAATATCTGGCTCTGTACAATAAACATACTGGGACACTAAAGGACCAAGTAAGCAGAAAAGCCCCCTCATGCTGGAAGGCCACAAATCACTATTTCACTTTGCTACTTTTCTTGTGCATATTGAAAACAGAAGAAATAACATTGAGTGTTACTATTTACTTGTCATGCTTATCTTGCAACAAATTAACCAAATACATTTAAATACCTAGTTAAATTCTGAAACACATAAATATGCTGTCGAAGTTCATTCCTTCAATTCAATCAGACTTCAAGCTGATCTTCAAAAGAGTGTAAGAAGCATGGTTCAAGCCACTCTAGCTTCCAGTTCTTATTAAATGTCATTGTAGTCAACTCATCTTCAACACCAGGAAAATTTGGGCAAACCTTGGGCTGTAATTCTAGAGCCCAAATGACAACCTCCTTCACTTTGGGGGAAAAAAGAGTGGTTTTGAATGCTCCTGCCAGATAATACTGATGATGGATGCTAGCAAAATACAAGGTACAGCTGTTCAAGGTGTTGAAATCCCATCAGTACCTGGGAGAATAGTTGAGCCTGAAAATTTTCCCAATCCTGTTAAAGGGAATTTTCCAGTACTTCTTGATGTATTATCTCTTTGCAAAGCAAACACATTTCTTATTACCATGCAAGGATATTTGGTACAATTGAGGAGAAAACCCTACACTGAAAAAATGTTACCCTTACAGGGCACCAGCTGTAACCACTCCCCTTACAACTGGGGAAGTAATGAGTCTAAAACATCCTAGATATTTTAGTGACTATTGATGATTTGTGCTTATTAATCACTCTACTGTAGGAAAAATGCTTAAAACCGAACTAGATAATTTTTGGGGAGGAAGATCTAGCTCTGAGGGCAGGTTGAGGCAAAACAACAGATTGCTACACTCTCTGTTTTAACAAAGGAACTCAGTGTAGTCACAGGGCATTTCCTCTGGCTTCTCAGCCCCTTCCTCTGAGCAGAGGCCTCCTCAGGAGACCACCTTTCCCAGGCAAAGCTGGCTAATATAGGGGAGCTGCATTTCTCAGGCTGTTTTACAGTAATCTGGTTGCTTGGGCTTTGTCACTGGATGAGGGACTGTGAATCCCTATCCTTAAACTCACAATTCTGGCCTTTAGTGAAAAGAATCATTTTTTCTTCCTTCCTTATTCTTTGCAGTCTCTTGGCTTCCAGCTTCTTCCTGTTTATGCTTATAGCAGGCAAAATAATCAGTTCAGCCACTAACTAGCCACTGGGGACTCTTGTGGCTGATTTTGGTCACACATATATCTTAGGAACATTAATTGTCATAACTGGTTTGGGTTTTTTTAACTTCTTCTCTTATGATGCAATTTATAAGCAGCATTTTTTAATTTAGTACACAGTGGTGCTTGCTGATGCTCCTGCATTTTCAGCTTCAGGAGCTGAAAACCGGGGGTGTGTCTGGCTCTGTCCTTATTGCACTTCAGCGATATTTTGACAGCTCAAGTTGATGAAGCTGCTTGATCCAATGGCATTTCCAAATACTTCGGATTTATCTTCTTGAGGTTGTCATCTACCACAACCATTCCCAGCCACTTGTCTGCTGGGACCGTGTAGCACCTCGGCCCCAGGGACACGCAGGTATTGCCGCACAGGCTGTTTGGAGGGATGAGGACAGGGCTTGTGCAGACGCTGGAATGCGATGACACACAGCTCCTGTTAGCGGAGTTCAAAAGGCCGGGCTGGGCGTCCTTGCCCCTCGGGTACCACACGTACACAGCATTCCTTGGCCCCTTTACGTGCCCGCTGTCAGCCCCGGAGAGCGGAGAGCGGCTGCCTCCTCCGGGGGACACCTGGAAGCCTTTGTTCAGGCTGTGCGGGTGGCGAGGAGCATTCTTTGCAGGCTAAAATGCCAGACAGCAAGAATGATCCATCCGGGGAAGATGTATGCATTCCCACTCTTTCTCTCTTTCCCATTAAATCCCACTGCAGCAAAGGAGGAAACAATGCCGTCCATTAACACTGATGGCACCACTTTGCTCCTAAGACAGATTTGTGGTTAAGTAGTGTGTGTACACGTATTTGTCTGCTGTAAAAGAGGACATTGTTTTGCCAGAGCTAAGTCAGGTTCTGAGGATCTATGCTTTTAAATGCCATAGGACTGATATCTATTACAGGGTAAGCCAGAATCACCAGGGCATAGGCAGATAATGCTGTTTACAATCAGTCATCAAGATGTTATAAAAGGCTCAGTGAAACAAACAGGATGCAGAACTAGAGGAATTGGCAGCAAAGCAAATATTTGGCCCTTCAGGCTTTCCAGTGCCAGCCAAATAGCATCATACTGTGAAGTTATCCTTCTTATCATTATCTCCCCAAAAAATCACAGTGCTGCCTGGAACCTATATGTGGATTAGGCCAACATTCCAATGAATTCTGCACTTACATGGAAATGATTATTCGGTACCTATAGGTATATCTACTGGCATATCAGGATCACAGTAAGCATTAAGAATTCATTATCAACTAGACCTCTGTGTTCAGTTTACTCACAGTAACCTACAGCTTCTTTTTAGTAAACAAAACCCCATGGAGCACATCAAGAAACCAATTTTCTTTTTGTTTACATGCCCTCTAGCCAATAGATCAATATCAGAGATTAAAATATTGGGTGTAAGATTCATGGGCATATTTAGCTTTTCTGTCTGTCTGGTTGCTCAAAGCTTTATTGCTGTCTTCAAAATGATCCTGTAATTCCTGACTACACCACCTACAAAAGAAACAGTAGTGTAAAGATAACAGTTTTCAGTGTGCATCAACCTTGTCAGTTTCTTCACAGAATCATAGCATTGCTAAGGATATAAAGGGCCTCTGGAGATCATATTGTCCAAACTCACCCCTGCTCAAAATGGGATGAACTAGAGCAGGTTGTTCATGCTGTATCACATCAATTTTTCACTGTCTCCAAGCATGGGGACCCCCAATAACCTCACCTGCCAGCTTGTTCCAGTATTTGATTATGCTCACATTAAAAAAAAAAGGGGTTTTATTCTTGGTGTTTTTCATGTGTTCAAATGTGATTTCCTACATTGCAGCTTGTGACCTTGACTCTTGTCCTGTCAATGAGAGTCTCTCTCCATCTTCTTTTGTCCTCTCCCAGGTCAAGTATCTGTACACGTTGACCTAAACTGTTCCAGCTCTCTCAGCCTCTCCTCTTACAGAAGGTGCTCCAGTCCCTTAAAAGTCTTTGTGGCCATTTGCTGCACTCTTTCCAGAAACTCCATATCTTTCTTGCACTGGGGAGTCCAGTAAAAGACACAGCACTCCAGAATTGTCCTCACTGGTGCTGAGTTGAAAGGAAGGATCACCCTCCTTTGACCTGCTGGCATTGCTTAAAGCAGCACAAAGCACTGTTGTCCTTCTCTGCTGCAAGATCCCACTGCTGGCTCATGTTCAACTTGGTGTCCACCAGGATGCCCAGGTCCTTTTCTGGAAAGCTGCTATACAGATGGTCGGCCTTCACCCCTGACTGCAAGGGGTTGTTCTTCCTCAGGTGCAGGACTTTTCACTTCTCCTTGTTGAATCTCAGGAGGTTCCTGTTAGCCCATTTCTCCAGAATTTCTCTCAGCATCCCTCTGAATGTCAGCACACCTGCCGTGGGTATCAATCACTACTCCTAGTTCTGCATCATCTACAAACCTGCTGAGGCCATGCTCTGTGCTGTTGTCTAGGTCGTTTATGAAGGCACTAAACTCTGTCAGTCTCACGACAGCCCCAGTCACCACTAGTTACTGACTTCCAGCTGAACTTCACTTCCCTGTTCATAACCCCTTGTGCCTGGTGCTTCAGACAGTTTTCAGACACTGGTTGTGGTGCTTTCCCTTTGCCAACAGGATGGCAGCCTTCCCTTGACAAGCTGCTAGACTTATTTGACTGCACCATCAGGATGGGATGGATACTGGTTAAAGCTTAGCTCAATATTTTCATTTAAACAAGGGTCAGTCTGAGCCTGCAAATATGAAGCTCTCTGAGATTCTCAGGGCTACAAATTATATGGTTCAGTTTCCAGATTTTTGAATGCCTTGTCCTCATGGAAGTCCCTTAAAGTTGTGTCTACTACTTGAAAAAAAGTAGTACGACAAGCAGTGTGCTTATAGGGTCGTGACATCATCACTGCCAATGCCAGACTTTCAGTCCATCTAGAGACACAAAAAAAGGACAGTCAAAAGTAACATCTAAGCCACATCAAGTCTTGAAAGTGCACATGAAAAGCAAGCCCCAGAGAGTCTGTCTGGTTGGCGAATTCCTTCTGTCTGGAAGTGATGAAATACACGGCAGTTAATAAGGGTTGTCTTTGAGTAATGCTGGTATGAGGATTTGAGTGCAATAGTTAACTGTCAAACCAAAACCATCTATCAGCTGAGGTATGGAATGATCCCACTTCTTTTGCCTAATTTCAGATGTTGCTTGGAATATAATTAGCATATTTGAAATTTGGGGAAAACCCAAACAAAAAAGATGGCAGTAAACAGAAAGATTTGGTCCAAGTTTTTGGAGGTAATGTCAACAATAAATTTTTGTCCATATTTGGGATCATCCGGGATGACACCACAGAAAGATAAACGATACAGGTATTCTGCTAAAGGGTCCTGAAACATTCATATTTTCAGCAGTTTTCATGAATCTTAAATTCAAGGTATCAAACTCTCCAGGAAACGAAAGTAAAGTAAGGTGTTTGACTTCTTGCTCGGCAGTGTTTGCTTCAAAGGCTGCAGAGGATGAGGGTGTTGACTGTCTCTCCCTTTCTTCTTCCTCTGTTCTCTCCCTTCATTCTGTATCTTTTTCTAAATATCATTTACTGCACTTTGGCTTCACTTTCTTTTTCATACTGATTCTTTGTGCCTGCCATGACAGTCAGTTCTCTGATCTTCATTTCTCAGTCTTGTAGAGTATCATGAAAAGCAGTGATTGATAAAACTGTTGTGTGTTTGTGATTGTGGAGCCAACACTCATCAAGGGACTTGGGTGACAGCACTAGATGCCAATGAAGGGCTTACATTTCCATGATAACTTTGCTCTTCTTTGCTCCCCTCTGCTCCTCTACAGAAGCAGGGACCTCTCAGAAGAGATAGCGGGCAGGCAAATAAAATTAATTCAAACCATCCAGGCAGCCAACCCCTTGTTTGAGACAACCACTTGATTAGGTGAGAGATTGTCCTTTAAATACATTTTCCAGACAGTTTTCTGGGCTAGAATGGGCAGGAAGATCTGAGAAGGGTGGTGTAATCAGAGTGCTGTGCTGAGCAATTTCATGGAGGTGAAGGTGGAAGGTGAAATCCAGCTTATTCCCCCAGGGGCTGGGGCCTGATGGGAATCTTGTCAGTAATCATGGTGAGCCTACATGTGGAGCTGGTGCCACATGGCTATCTGTTTCCTGGGGTTCCTCAGCATTTCTTCCCAGTGGTTCCTCTCTGTGCCTGTGACATGTAAGCCCAGACTGCACTTGCCAAGCACATGACTCTGGCCAGCTCCATCCTGGCTCAGCATTTCCAGCTCCACGCTGGAGGCACGCAGGAGCTCATGAGGCACCTCAAACATGATCATCTCATTCCACACAGGGTTGATCTTGTGTTTTGCACGTTTGGTCTGCTTCTTCTTCAGCTTCAGTGACTGATGCCTCAGTGTCACCTTGACAGAAACATCTGGTTTGGTAGGGGAGAGAGACACCATGTTAATGAGCATGCAACAAATGGACTAGACTAGACTAGACTAGAATAGGCTGAGTTGGAAGGGACCCATCAGGATCATGGAGTCCAATTCTTGGCCCTGCACAGGACACCCCAAAAATCACACCATGTGCCCAAGGGCATTGTCCAAAACACTTTTTGAACTCCATCAGGCTCATGCTGTGACCAGCCTAAATCTCCCTTGACTCAGCTTCATGCTGTGTCCTCAGGTCCTGTCCCTGCCCATGAGAGAGAAGAGATCAGTGCCTACCCTTTCACTTCCCCTTGTAAGGATGTTGAAGACCACAAAGAGGTTTCCCCTCATTCTTCTCCAGGCTGAACAGAGCAAGTCACCTCAGCCACTCTTCATAAGGCTTCCCCTCCAGACCCTTTGCCATCCTCATGGCCCTCCTTTTGGACACTCTCTAATATCTTAATTTTTTTTTAATATTGCGATGCCTGAACTGCACCCAAAAATGCAAGAGAATTTACACTGGTGCATCAAACTCAGAGAGCACAGGAGAAATATTGATATGGGGCTGTTTGGTTTTCACTTTTTAGAAATTATTCAAATCTCTTTGGCTTTCTAAGCCAAATAGTAATCTAATAATAATAATTTCTAATAATCTATTTTATTTTTTCCTGCCAAACTTCACCCTTGCCACTTTCTTTCTAGATTTACATAATAACAGTATCGACAGTATCTATTTCCTTGCTGTAACACTCACCACTGCCAAGTAGATCTTTCAGTTGCTTGGAATGGAGGTTTTTAGCCTTAATAATCACCACCAGCAAGCGATTAGCTGCTGGCAGGTAGCTAATAGAGAGCAGAACCTCCCCATGGCCCGTGGATGGCTCCTGGAAATGGAGACACAGAAAGGGTTAATTTTTTATATAATCTTGGCCAGAACATTAGGAAAACAACAGCAGAAGACTGATGGGTGGAAGGTCATGGACCAACTAAGTTGTCTCTCTGTCTTTGTACAGGGGATCTTTCCAGTTCCGCTGGATGAGAATAAACCTGGCAAAGATGCCTGGGAGGCTCCTCCACTCATAAGGCTCCAATAATGTGAGTTACTAAATCCTTATGTCACTGGAAAGTAACTGCTTCCTGACATCAACTTTTCATGGAATATTTAGTCAGCAGATGATATGGGGCTGACATAAAATGCAAATAGTCAGAAATTCCTATTTTGAGAGATCACCTAACGGCCCTGTATTTATGTTCACTACCCCCTTTTACTGCTTTTCATAATCCACTTTTGGTTTCAGGTGCTCCATTTCCCAGAAGGCTCTGACTGGATTCAGCCTTCAACCTGCACTGCCCAGCAGGAGTGTAGAGCTCCCTGGGAAACCGGAGGTGGTGCTCAGGGCTGAGTCTGACCTGGAGCTGGAGCAACACTTCCCTGACACCCTATCTGGTATGAGAAAAAATCCAGCCAAGCTGAAATCCTCCACAAGCTGGCCACATTACTCTTCCTTCTCATCTGCCTTCCATCAGGACTGTGAGCAGCTCTCGCTGCTTCCCCTGTGTTCCCCTTTCCCTTTCCCTTTCCCTTTCCCTTTCCCTTTCCCTTTCCCCTTTCCTTCAATTTGCCTTGGACAAGCAGTGCTTGTGGGGAAAGCCTAGGGACACAGTCACACCACCAGTGCTCTCCTGTAAGACAGAAATGCCATTTCCTTCTTGGGAGCCAGCAGGGAAGGAGAGAAATCCCACTCCGTTGTGTGCAGAGCTGACAGCCCATGGCAAGGAACAAAAGGGGATTAGTTATTCTCTCAGTGAGTGGGAGCTTGTGACAGAAATGTGGTTTAGTGTGAGGTTAATGACCCAGAAGAGTCCCAGAAAGCCAATGCCAATTCAACAGACTCATTCTGGGCTCCTCAGCATGTTGTACATCCTCGAGGACAGACAGCCCTTCTCCAGGCTATTTCTGAGCTCTGCAGTGTCACTACTAAGTGAGCCATAAATATTTCAAATTAAGTTTTCAACCAGTTACTCGAAACAGGCAAGGACAGGCCCCTGTATGCTCTCCATGAGCTGACTGACTCTCCAGAAAACATGGCTGTCATCGCTGTCTGGTTGGAATGACTAATTTGTCCTGCACAAATCAGGTGGAAGGCCATTAGCAAAGAAGCCTGAAACTCAATCCCAAGTCAGCCCAAGTAAATCTTTTTTTCATTCACTCGGGAAGCAATGAAGGGCTTATATGCATTTCACATATATGAATCCTGTCTAAAATTGAAGTGGACCTTAGAAAAGCTCACACATAAAAAGAGGCAGTTTCAAATGCCTGTATGCCCACTACAAAAGAATTGCACACTGAGGGACAAACCCAAACACCACCTCAATGCAAACCCAGAGTTTAGGCATGTCATAAGCTGCATTTGTTTATTTACCCCCACTACATCTCAGCAGGTCCCATTCTATAGCTCTTGGCTAGAATTTGGTTCCCATAGCTCCAGGCACAGAGGGATGCAGTGGAGATTGGGAGGGGGTGGGGCTCTGTAGACGTGCACACATGCACAAACACACACATTGTACTCAGATCACATTTTGTACTTATGACTTTCTATCTCCTAGTGGGCTGATCAAGTTTTTGGCCAGCCTGTACCCACATGAAAACAAAACCTACAATAGTTGGTCTCTGCTGGAGTTTTGCATGAACAGACCAAACCAGAGGTACATTTCCTTTCCCTTCTGGGCTTTGTTTTCTTTGTTTCTTTTTTCCTATTAAATCTATAACCTACATTTTGTGCTGAAATCCTGCAAATTCACACAACCATCAGAGCTTCAGTATTTCTTTCTATGCAATACAAATAAAAAGCAACAAGGTGTCATCAATGAATTACGTGCAGGGCACCACAAAATCACAAAAGGGAAGTTGCTATGCAAGGACACACTATCATCAAACCACTATCATTACTGTCATTAGCAAAGCAGTGGGAGGGAAGGAAGACAAGATAAGGATATCAGTCTACAGTATCTAGGCTTTGCATTGCTCACAGGACTCAATGAATTCCTGAATGCTAATTGCATTACCTGGCTAGCTGTAAGCTCCACTCTGGGCTCCTTCCCTTGTGTGTGGGAGAATTATTGGGAAGGTAAGAACGAAATTCTGCCCTCCCTGGCATTTCAAGGAAATGTCACACTTTCGACACAGCTCAGTAACTTTGTTCCTGGATGAATACTGTCAAAAATAGCTCCTCTTTTTTGATCAGCTCTTCCTCACTCCCTCCCTCTCTGGTTCTCAATGAATGATTCAGGATCTGTATACATAAGCTATCTGTGCAATGGTTGGCTCTCTCAGGTCCCAGATGACGCAAATTCAGCTTTCACTGCACATCCTCAGCTCAAACTGGGGCACTGTTCAGCAGTACTGCTGGTGTTAACCTTGTGCTGTCAGCCTGGAGAAGAAATGAATGCTGTCTTGTTTCTGTGTGTGGTTGTGAAGCTGGTCCAAGGCAGAATTCCCTGTATATCAGGACTCTTCAGGTGCACTGGAGTAACAACTTATCATTGCTGTGAACAGGCTGTTCCTTGGGCAGTGCTAAAAAAGCAGATGCTTCAGTATGGGGGGAGAGGGGGAGAGTTACAGCTATTAGACAAATATTGAGTCTTGTGCTTGAAGTTTATTAAACTCATTCAGATCACCCATTTGTTTCTGCTGCCTCTGTCCCTGATAGATTTTTTTTTTTAGTGTGGACAGCCCTGTTAGTATTCAAGTGGTTATCAGATAAATCAGCACTACTGGGAATCAGAAATGCTCCATGCTCTGTGTCTGTGGTCAGCTCAGTGGAGAGCCCTCACCCCTGATGGTGATAGGCAATAATTTGTTTCATNGACGCAAATTCAGCTTTCACTGCACATCCTCAGCTCAAACTGGGGCACTGTTCAGCCGTACTGCTGGTGTTAACCTTGTGCTGTCAGCCTGGAGAAGAAATGAATGCTGTCTTGTTTCTGTGTGTGGTTGTGAAGCTGGTCCAAGGCAGAATTCCCTGTATATCAGGACTCTTCAGGTGCACTGGAGTAACAACTTATCATTGCTGTGAACAGGCTGTTCCTTGGGCAGTGCTAAAAAAGCAGATGCTTCAGTATGGGGGGAGAGGGGGAGAGTTACAGCTATTAGACAAATATTGAGTCTTGTGCTTGAAGTTTATTAAACTCATTCAGATCACCCATTTGTTTCTGCTGCCTCTGTCCCTGATAGATTTTTTTTTAGTGTGGACAGCCCTGTTAGTATTCAAGTGGTTATCAGATAAATCAGCACTACTGGGAATCAGAAATGCTCCATGCTCTGTGTCTGTGGTCAGCTCAGTGGAGAGCCCTCACCCCTGATGGTGATAGGCAATAATTTGTTTCATCACACTTAGTGACAGTGCTGGTGTTGGTTTGCATTGCTCATCCATACCACAGCAGACTACAAGAGGTACCACTTGTTGTGAGGAACGAGCAGCAGCAGCATCCTGCTGCCATGTCAAGTGAATTGCTGCTGCTAGAAGAACAACCTAGTTCGTGGCAGGGGAAAGGCTCCTGAGGAAATGTGCAAGAAATTAATGCACACAAAGCATCTCCTGTACCCACTTCAAGAACTGCTGGAATTCTTCCCTCTGTTTTTCCTGTCTGTGCAGCTGGCAAGATGTGGATAAGGAAGGAAAGGAAGATTTTGATGTTTAATGAAACCAATATAATGCAATGAATGATATTTTAACATCTCCTAGAACAAGTAGCAATGGATTGATTCCAGTAAGTGTATGTGTCCTTCAGCCCACCATTCCAGTCCCAACAATGTATTTATTTCACTTCTAGCTTAAGGCTCCCTGGGATGCCACCTTATGCCCTACCACACCCAGCTTTGCAGAGTCGCTCCATCAGGCTCTGTAGACACACTGATATTTCAGCTCTTGCCACTCTGGTCCTGTATCACTAATTCTCAGTAGCTCACACACATTTTTCTAGACATAGCATTTGAATTACAGATGCCAGTGTCAGATTGTCATGTAATTAGGGAGGAATTGAAAGAGCTGAGACACGTTTAGAGCTGGGAGCAGTGAACAGAAGGGCTTCTGATATGATGAGCTACGGACCAGCACAGAGCTGTGCTGAGTGATCTCTGCAGTCACACATCACCCCTCTAAACCTGCTCCAAACAAATAAAGCTACCCACCCACATGCAGCTCTCTATGAAAAGGGATTCTCTTGTCCAAACTCTTAACCATTAGGGTTTCTGAACTACTGACACAGACTGAGTCCATACCTTCTCTGGGCTCTTTAGCCTTTCCCATTGGGCCTTCCCAAAGGACTCCTCCATTTCAGCAAGGTTCAGTTTGAGCTCCCCCACAATGCTGTGCCTGGAGAACTTGTCACAGTTCCTCAGGGTGAGAGTCAGTGTCCCTCCTGGCATCTCCTCCTCTGTTAATGGGAATCGCAGCACCTCCTCCCAAAGGGTGTGAAGTACCTTCTTCTTCAGCTCTGTCTGGGCCTCAGAAACTCCAGACTTGCTCTCCAGTGTGCCCAGTATGTAGCAGTGGCAGCCAGCATCTTGGTCCCCACTCATTCTGCCATGCATAGCTGGAAAAGATGGATGGTAAGGAAGGACCTCTCACAAAAGACAGCCCTGAAATATCTGTGACTAAATCACTTGTTTCATGAGAGACAGAAAATAAAACAGCTGCATAGACATTGACCCCTGTTCCTGCCTGCATGGGGCAGATTAAGCTGTGAGCCCATGCTGTGGTGTTTTCCTCAGGCTGCACAATGTCCCTGTCCTTGTGCCACTGCAGAAGGATGCTGCCAGTGTTTGGGAGAGCAACAGCTGGGTTCAAGGAAACACATTCTGCTGAAAGATGCAGAACAGCACTGAAATGAGGCAGCATGAAACAGGGATTGGCAGTTCTCATTTACTTTTACCTTGGCACATAGGAAAAGCTTCTTACAATGACTTTAAAAGCAGGAAAGTCAGACATCAGAGATGGAATAGAGCTTCCCTTGGCACACATCCATCCCTCCAGGCCAATGTGGGATATGTCTAAGGGTTG